>JAQZBX010022950.1:0-31192 GCA_029593785.1 Cabassous unicinctus | reverse complement strand
AAGCGAACCCGGGGCCTCACACATGGTAAACGGGGGCTCTATCGGTTGAGCCACACCCGCTTCCTGTTGCGAGGGATTGCTACATCAGCCCACTAGGCTGCGCGGGCCGGCCTGCTCTCACAAGGAGGCCCCAGGAAATGAACCCGGGGCCTCCCATATGGTAAACGGGGGCTCTATCGACTGAGCCACTCCCGCTTCCCTCTACTTCTTATGGTTACTTATTTTTGTCTCTACCACACCTAACTCACTTGCTTGACATAAAGTCCATGATCAACAAATATAACTCTGTCTATTGATTTAACCTTCAGCTCTACCCCTGACATCAAAGGATACCAAAGATTTCAGCAAAAGAAAAATAGACTAATACACAACAACAACAAGAAGAACAGAAAAAGCCCCATAGATCATTTCTACTAACGTCCATAGAGAAAAAGATATACAATAAGAAATTTCTATGTGTCACTAAGAGCAGTTGTTCCAGGTATGACATGGCATGCTCACGGTGGTTGGGCTTCACCTCCTAAGGTGATGGTGGTAGAGCTGGGTTCTAAGTGGTCAGGAAGACACAAACCCTGAGTTATTTTCTTCATTTATGAACCTATTGAACAAGAGACACTAAGGTTCAATATAACACTCTGCCTGGTAAGTATATAATTGTAAGAATGGTGAAGATAATTTTTGAAAATAAAGATAAAACAAAAATACTCTTTGCTATTATATAGTGGAACAAAGAAAAGTTATTTAACTGCCCTTTTTCACGTACATTATAGACATTTCCAAACCATCAATTTTGGTGGCCATTAGTGTAAATTTGAGGGAATTGGACAGAAGATAATTGCCCTGACTTTGGGCTGGAAAGCACCCTTAGCACTTGTCTAGCTGGTGGCTTAGAGAGTGCCTGATACATGCAGCCTCATGGTAAGCCGAAATTGAAAGTTGACTGTGAAATACCGTATTTTACAAAATGCAGTCAACTCAATCTTAAGTGATAATAACAACATTCTCTCTACATTTCTATATAGACATCTTCTACTATTTTAATACCAAGGTATAACTTATAATTCTTCCTCATTGGCACCCTCTCCCCCAAAGCTTGACCCTTTGGAGCTTGTTTTTTTTCCTGCATAACTAGGCAAATAGTTACTATTTTTTTCAGTTGACGGCTTTGTTAGAATCTACCAGATATTATATGAGCTGTCATCCCTAATATGAGAACTCAGGTAAGGGCAGACTTGGGCAGAGAGGGAAGCAAAATATGCATATAAATTTGCCATCTCACTCTGTTCTTTCCTCCTATGCTCTGAAGCAAGTGATGGCAACTGGGCAGAGAACTGGGTGGTCAGCCATCCTCTCTCAGTCTGTTGCATGGGCGTCCGTTATTCTGAGTGGTTTGTTTCTTACGGTTACTGCTGCTGAATCAACACTTACTTTTTTCAAAATGACTCAGATCTTTATGTTCTGTTGCTTTAGGGTAATACCTATGACAGATATTAGGAAGTGATGATGCTGGTTAGAAAGGGTGGACGTGACAACTAGCATTTGCTTTAGGAAGTAGCCTCTGAAGACTATAACTCTTTAAGTCTGGTGACTCAGCCATCCAAACTCCCAGATGACTACATGTCATATTCTTGTGTATATCCAACATTTCTCTTAATAAAATATAGGAGGAAAGGTAATAAAAATTGAATTGTATGACAAAGATTTTGGTGTCTGGAGAGTCCTCCTGCCAGGACCATGGGATTGGGCTGTGATCAGTGGTAAGACCGGGTGGCACTGTTATTGACTGCTCACATCAGTTGAAACTTATTCCATGCCAGGCACTGCCCTACGGCTTATGTGGGACAGCTCTAGGAGATGGGCACCATTAGTAGTACTACCATTTTATAGAAGAAACTGATACACAGAGGGATTGAGTAATTTGCTCAAGGTCACATAAAAGAGGTATTATCAGAATTTAAATTCCAACAAGTGGAATCAGATGCTCCCTAGAATTTTTCTTAGTGTTACTTTTTATCTCTCTGGTCACCCAGCCTCAAAATATTAGTTCTGGAAGGGACCTTAGAAGCACCCCATTCATTATAGGGATGAGGAAAATGAAGCCAAGAGAGTGTTAAATGACTGTCTTAAGGATCTGCATCTGGACCACAGCAAAATCAAGACTATAACCAGTGTTTTTTTCCCATTACATCACACGTTGTCTTTTCTCTGCCCATTGTTATTTATTGCTAATTAATCACCAAGTCTTATTCACTTCCTTCCTATCTTTTCTCATCTCTGTTGCTTCCTGACTATCTCTACTGTTGTCTAGAAGAGTGTGGCTATCTGTGACTTGGCCTCAGGACCGCCAGTCTCTGCTCCTTCGAATGGGTAAGAAATTACAACAAAATAAATTAGTAATTATGAAATCTACTCTTCCAAACATGTTTGCTTATTTAGTCATTTCCCAAATGTTGCCAAGTTTTTCCTTTGTAATTGCTAATTGTGATTTTTAAACAATCTTTACTCAGTGCTCAGAGTTTATATTAACCTGGGTTTTGTGTGTGTGCTAGGTGAGCCATACTCTCTGTTAACTGGTTCTTGGTCCCTAACAAAAACCCTTGCTTGATTTTGTCAAACTTTAAAAACTAAAAAATATAAAACATGTTCATTCCAGAAGTGTGTATAAATAATTACAGGGGGTGGGGTGGGGGGGAATTAAAACACCTAGACTCTTATTCATCCAAACCAAGGTTAACACATTGTTTTATATTCTTGTTCTGTGCACAGACTTTTCTTTTTCTAATGTGTGAATTTAGGAAAATACCCAGTTTTCCTCTTTGCTAAAACATGGATAAAGATAGCTATCTTCCAAGGTTGTTCGTAAAATAAAATGAAAATATATACAAATATCCTTGACTATGATGTTTCATCTTATGTGTTAATTTGGCTAGGCTATAGTACACAGTGATTCAGTCAAGCACTAATCTAGGTGTTGAACGTGTTTTGTAAAAGTGGTTCACATCTATAATCAGTTCATTTGAAGTAAGGCAGATTATCCTTGATAATCTGTGTGGGCCCCATTCAACCATTTGAAAGATTTTAAGAGCCAAACTGAGATTCTCCTTGAGGAAGAAAAAATTCTGCCTGTGGAAAGTGACATCAGTCCTGCCTGAGAGCTTTCATCCTGCTGGCCTGCCCTGCAAGTTTTGAATTTACCAACGTCCATAATCGTTTTAAGCCAATTTCAGGGAGCAGATGTGGCTCAAGCAGTTGAGCTCCTGCTTCTCACATGGGAGGTCCCAGTTTCAGTCCTGGTGCCTCCTAAAAAATAAAAAACAAAAACAAGAAGACAAATGAAAAACCAACTCAGAGGAGCCAATGTGGCTCAGCGGTTGAGCTCCGGCTTTCCATGTGTGAGATCACAGTTTCAATCCCCTGTCCTGATAATGAAAAGAAAAGAAGAGAAGAGAAGAGAAGAGACGAGACGAGACGAGACGAGAAGAGAAGAGAAAAGAAAAAAGAAAAAAGCCAATTCCTTGAAATAAATCTCTTTTTAAATGTTTGTGTGTATGTATATCCCACTGGTTCCATTTCTCTGGTAGAACTCAAACTGATACAGATTTTTGGTATCGGGAACTGGGGTGCTGTTGTAACAAATAGTTAAAAATGTGGAAGTGCCTTTAGAGTTGAATAATCAGTAGAGGCTGGATGAGTTTTGAGATGCATGAGAGCCAGCCTAGATTGTCTTGAAGCCAGAGGTCAAGAGAAGATGAAACTGTGAAGAGGTGCCTGTGACCACGTGAGTCCAGAAGCGGCCCCTAGAGACCAGGCTTGTGTCTTCCTGGAATTGGATTGCTTGAGAATGCAGCCCAAAGTGGGTGGTAAATTCCATCAAAAGCTAAATACTGGCACAAGAGTGATAGTCATTGAACACCATAAAGGAAAGTTGAAAAGAATTTTAAACAGAAAATTCAAGAGAATACAGAGGCTGCAGCGGGTACAGAGGGTGCTTGAGCAGCTACTGAGGGCACAGAGGTGACAGGGCTGCCTTGGGCCAAGAGAGCAGAGCATGGAGCCACAGAGAACTATTCTCAGGCCATGAAACTTAATGAAATTTGTCCTGCTGGGTTTCTAATTTGCTTATGACCAGTGACTCCTTTATTCTTTCCATGTTCTTCCTTTTGGGATGGGAATGTGTATCCTATGCCTCCCTTACCACTGTATTTTGGAAGCAGATAACTTAAAAAAAAAAAAAAATTTCACAGGTCTATAGATGGAGAGGAATTTTGCCCCAGGATGGATCAAACCCTGAGTCTCATCCATATCTGGTTTAGATGATTATATTTGGGGCTTTTGAGCGGATGATATTTAAATGAGTTTTCAGACTTAAAGTTGGTGCTGTAAAGGGTTGAGACTTTTGGGAATGTTGACATAGAATGAATGTATTTTGCAAATCAGATTGACATGAATTTGGGAGGATGGGAAGGTGGACAGTAATGGGTTGAATAGTGTCTCCCACAAAAGATATGCCCAAGTCCTAACCCCAGGTACCAGAGCTTGTGAATTTATTTAGAAATAGTCATTGCAGGTGTAATTAATTAAGAATCTTGAGACATCAATGGCTGATGTCCTTATAAGAGAAAGGAGAGGGAAATTTGTAGCTTTTTTGGATTGGCTTTTTCACTTACCAGAATTTTCTGGAGATTCATCTAGGTTGTTGCATGTGTCAATAATTTCATTGCTTTTTATTGCTGAGTAGTATTCCATGGTTTGGTTGTACCAAAGTTTGTTTAACCATTGACCTATTGAAGGGCATCTGGTTTTCCCCCCCAGTTTTTGGCTATTACAAATAAAGCCCTATAAACATTCACATACAGATTTTTGTGTGAACATATATTTCATTTCTCTTAGATAAATGCCCAAGAGTGCTATTTCTGGCTCATACTGTAGTTACATATTTAATTTTTCTAAGAAAATGCCAAACTCTTTTCCTGGAAACTTGTTTCCACCAATAATGTAAGAGTGATCCAGTTGCTCCACATCCTTCTCAGCATTTAGTTTTGTCATTATTTTTCATTTTAGCCATTCTGATAGGTAGGCATCACTTGCATTCTCCTAATGGCTAATGATGTTGAATTGTTGAATATCTTTTCATTGTGCTTATTTGTCATCTATGTATCTTCTGCCCGTTTTCTAATTGGATTCTTTTTAAATACTGAGTTTCCAAACTCAATGTTTATGTATTATAAATATAATTTCTAAACTCAGTATTTATATATTATAGATATTATAGATATATATTATAGATACTAGTCCTTTGTTAGATATGTAGTTTGCAAATATTTTTTCCCAGTCTGAAGCTTTTCTTTTCATTTTCTTAACAGGATCTTTCACAGAAAAATTTTTTTTAATTTTGAAGAAGTTCAGTTTATCAATTTTTCTCTTTATGGATCATAAAGAAATTTTTTTGATGTTAAGTTTAAGCACTCTTTGCCTGGTCCTAAATCCCAAAGACCTGCTCCTATAATTTTTTGCTGAAGTTTAAAAAATATATAATAAACTTTATTTTTAAACAGTTTTTAGATTACACAAAAGTTACATCAGAAGTATAAGGGATTCTTATATACCCTGCCCCTTCCCCCTCCCCCATCTTCCCCAATTAATAACATCTTACAATTGTGTTGTTCATTTGTTACAATTGATGAATAAATTTTGAAGTATTGCTACTAACCAAGGTCAAGAATATTCCACCTAATATTCTTTTCCTCTCCCCTCAGAACCTCTGGTAACCACTTTCTTTATAACAATGTTACATGTTCTTTCATTACTAAAATATTAATAAGTTTACTTTGTCCATGGTTGCATTCCTCCCTTATGTTTGTTCATTCCTCAAACCTGAGAATTTGGGGATGGTGATGCCTGCTCTGCCTCAGATTGAGAGGGAGGTTATATCTTATGAAGCAGATGGAAGGAACTGTTTTGCTTGCAGTTGTAGATACTCTCTGTTTTTTAGGATGGGGGTTGTCCATCATCATCATTTCATTAGTTGTCCTGAGTGAGTCTGATGATCTGGAGAATAGGTGTTGGTCTCAACTATTCTGAGATTCAGGGCTCAACTGGCATATGAACAGACCAAAGATTTGTTAATAAGTCTCTGAGACATATATTTAATGGGTACAGTGCTAATTATAGGCTCAAATAAAAGGGGTAGAAGAATCATGTGTAGGAAAATTATAAATGAGTCTATCTCTGTTACATTGGGGAAATAGGTTGTCATATATTTCAAGGTATGACCCACTGACAGGCTGTTGATTTCAAGGGGTTCTGTGCCTTGCCTGTAGTGTCCAGATGGCTCTAGAGCCCTAAGGAGCACCCCTATTTGAGGCTTTGTGCACAGCAGCAGCTAGTGAGATCTGCCTGAGACATGAATAAGTGGAACTTCCGAAATGACCTCCTGACTCCTTTTGAAGTCTCTTAACCATAAAAACTCTTGTATTTGATGTTTCCCCCTTTTGGTCAAGGTCTTTTTCCAAATGGATCACTAGTTGGTGCTTGGTATTAATCCCTCGGTGCCATGGAGGCTCACCCCCGGGAGTCACGTCCCAAGCCAAGGGGAAGGTAGTGCATTTATTTGCTGAGTTTGGCTTAGAGAAAGGCCACATTTGAGTAACAAGGAGGTTTTCAGGAGGTAACTTTTAGGCAATAGTTATTTTTAGGCTAAGTTTCAATTTTCACAAGAATAAATTTCATAGTTACATGCATTCATGTTGAAGGCTTGACATATTGGTCTGTTTTCCTTTATTAGGCACTACCTATATACTAGAGAGATTCTTGCCCCTCTATTTGAGAATGTAACAGGACTCCCCAGTATGGGAATTTAATATTTTGTTGGTTATTGTGTGGGTCTCCACCCACTGAAATAATACGCTGTGACAAGATGAAAACATTCATATTCCATAGAAGATTGTCCCAGGTGCACCCTTTCCACACATCCCCCCACCACTTACACCCTGCACCAGTGACCCTCCCCTGCCATATTTGCCAAAAAGAAAACACCCCAAAACATTCCCACAATTGTATTTTCAATCACAGACCTTTACCTCTCCAGAGTTCACCTGTTTCTTCCTCCAGCCCTCCCCCAAGTTCCATGGATAGTCCAATCCACCCCACTACCCTCCTCACACTCACACTCTAGCACCATTGACCCTACTCACATCCCTGCACCATCATCACCCACATCCACTACCAAACTACACCTTCTACCTTATGAGTAGAACTGAACTTATGAGTTCTGTCCAGATTGAGCAACAGCTCACCACTCTAGTCTCTTTCTGTCTTCCAGACTGTATTTCTGTGAGTCTGATCAATATGCTTAGGTCATATCAGTTAGGGCATGAAATATTTTGCTAAAGTTTTATAGTTTTATGTTTTACATTTAAGTCTGTGATCCATTTTGAGTTAATTTTTGTATGAAGGGTGAGACTTGGGTCCTTGGGTGTCTAATTGTTCCAGCACCATTTGTTGAAAAGGCAGTCTTTCCTTCATTGAATTGCTTTTGCATCTTTGTCAAAGTCAGCTGGGCATATTTGTGTGGGTTTGTTTCCAAGTTCTCTGTTCTTTTCCACTGATCTCTATGCCTATCCCTTACAATCGTGATGGCTTCGTTTGTTTAATAAGATGTGAAATGAAGTATACTGATGCCTTTTACTTACTCTTCCTTTTCAAAATTGTTTGAGCTATTCTAGATCTTTGCCTTTCCACATACATTTTAGAATAAAAATTGTCTATATCTACAAAAAAATCTTGCTGGGATTTTGATAGGAATGCTGTGCCTAAATGATATTAGAATAAATCTGAAAAAAAAAGTTTGTACTTAGCAAATATTTATCCTTTACTTTAAAACAAAACAGAAAACAATTACTGTGATCACAGAAATAAAATGAAAATAGAATTTCTCCTTGGCATCTCTAAGCAACACTCTTTTTTGTCCTTATAAAAACATGAATTTTTTTTAAATTAGAATAATCTATTCAAGTAATTTTTAGAAAGTAAGGAACTGGAAAGAAATACAGAACCAAAAAATAAACACTGTGTAACATATTTGGGTATAAATAAAATTTGACTTTCCTAGTCATTTAGTTGACTTCCCATGACTGTAGTCAGTTTGAGTCAAATCATAATTTAGGAGTGCCATTTGATACTAAAATTTCCATTCAGAAACATGATGAATCTAAAAATTTGACAGAAAAGGAAGGAGATTTCATTTTTTAAAAGTCTCATGGACAATCTATTGCATCACTGTATTTACTGTCCACCCCCACCTTGAGATGTCTCCCTCATCTGTTTGCTCATTGTTTCCCCCCCTCTTCCCCCCTCCTCACTGCTTTTGCTGTCTGTGTCCATTCGCTGTGTGATCTTCAGTGTCTGTTTCTTTTTTCTGTCTTCTCTTCTCGTTTTTCTCCTCTAGGCTTCACCAGGATTTGATCCTGGGGTCCTCTGATATGGGAGAGAGGTACCCTATCGCCTTGTGCCACCTCAGTTCCTGGTTTCTGTTGTGTCTCGCCTTGACTCTCCCCTGCGACTCTCTTTTTGTTGTGTCATCATCTTGCTGCATTGCTCCCCGCATGGGCTTGGCTCACCATGTGGGCCTGGCTTGCTGGGCAGGCCTGACAAGCCTTTAGCAGGAGGCCCTGGGGATTGAACCTTGAACCTTAGTCCTCCCATATGGCAGAGGGAAGCCCAATTGCTTGAGCATCCGCTTCCCTGCTCATTGTTTTTTGCTCTCTGTTTTTTATGCTTATTGTCTGCTCATTGATTTTTGCTCATTGTCTGCTTGCTTTCTGTTTGTTTTTTCTTTAGGAGGCACTGGAAACTGAACCAGGGACCTCCCATGTGGGAGGTAGATGCTCAACTGCTTGAGCCACATCCGCTCCCCTGTATTTACTAAGTCTTGGTTCAAATTGCACTTTCTCTAAGAAACTTCCTTGATATACTTTACCCTCCCCTTGTCACTCCCTTATGTTTTGTTGATTCACATTTATGCTAAAATTTCTTTGTAATACCAGTTCACTCATAATTTGAATGTTTCTCCAATTGAACCACCAAATTCTTGAGGCTAAAGACCCTATATTATTCTTTATTATTTTTCACACCTTCCTTCTCTGATACCAGGTATAATGCTATGCTTATAGTTGGCAAATGACTAATCAATAAGTGTAGAATAAGTTAATGAATGAATAAGTAAGGTATTAGAGACTTGGAAATGTGCCTAACCATTGAGGAACATTAGGAAAGACCAGCTGGACATTTTCATGCACATGATTTCATTTTGTCATCACAATGACTCTATGACAGAGGTATTATTAATATCACCACTTAAGAGAAGAATAAACTAAAGTTTATAGCAATTAAATAACTTGCCCAAGTTTGCATGGCTGGAATAGTCATGATTCAAATTCAGAGTTCTTTGTTTCTAAAGTCTTTGTTCTCTCCACTACTCTAAACTCTGCTGTGATAGTAGGACTTTTTCCAGCACAGATGATGGAAATTAAACTCAAACGACCTTTGACTTAAGGAAGGGATTTACTGGAAAAATCCTGGGACTTATGAAATACCAGAAGATCTACAGAAGCCAGGGTTGTTCTGTGAACATCAATGATGGAAACTGGTGAGAAGAGGCTGCCAGGCCAGCTCCATCTCTGCTTTAGCACGATTTTCAATTCCCGAAGATGGTTTTTCTGTATAAGGGTGTGTGGGGACGAGGGCACACATGATGATCACCAACATACTCAGTCACTCTTTACTCCTTCATCACTCCAGAGGTTAGAGTTTATTTTTGTACTTTTAGTATGAAGAATCTGTGTAATTTGCCCATTTCTTGAATCAACAGTGTGTAAGGGGAATGATCTACTGTGATTGGTCCAACCTGGGTCCATGTCTACCCAGTGAACCGTGGAATAGGTTGTGCTAAACATGTGGAAAAAACAGGCCTAAAAACCTGTACCACAATGATAATTCAAATATTGATTGAAAGGAACCCTAAATAATTGGTTTTATTCAACCTTTGTTGAATATTTGAACTATACCTAGTGGTAGTATGATGTTACATTAAGAGCTTGGACTCTAGAGCCAGATGCCTGAGTTCAAATCCCAATTCTACCACTTGCTGTGTGATCTGGGACAGGTTACCTAAATATCTGTGGCTCAATATCTCTATCTGTAAAATGGAGAGAAAATAATACCCACCTCATAGGGTTGTTAAGATTGAATGAATTTAAATACACAGAGTGCTTGGTGCATGATAGGCATTATAATAAGTGTTTGTCATAATTATTTTAATAAAGCTTATTATTGTGGCCACAGATTATACAAATGGCATAGTGGAATTCCACTGGCTACAAAGAAACAAGATGTGAGTTCAAATTCCAGCTCTTTTATTCATTAGGTGTGCCATAAAACAAATTACTTAATTTCTCTGAACCCAGGTTTCTTCATTTGTACAGCAGGGTTAATAATAACTGGCTGGCTTTCCTTACATGGTTGGTGTGAATAGCTAAATGAAGTTATTACCATTTAAGTATTTTACAAAATATGAACTGCTATATGAAATTAAGGTGGCTTTATGATTGTTAAATGTTCTGTATAAAAATGCTTACTGTATTCCCAATTGTTTAGTTTCCTAGGTTGCTCAAAGCAAATACTATGAAATGGGGTGGCTTAAACAATGGGAATTTATTTGCTCATGGTTTTGAGGCTGGGAAAATGTCCAAATCAAGGCATCATTAGGTGATACTTTCTTCCCAAAGACTAGCTGCCAGAAGTAGATCCTGGGCTCCTCTGTCACATGGTAAGACACATGGAGGTGTCTGTTGGTCTTTCCCTTCTCTTCTGTGTTTTGTTGATTTCAGATTTTTGCTTCTGTGGCTTTCTCTCTCTCTATCTGAAATTCATTCTCTTCTAAAGGCTTCCAGTAATAGGATTAAGACCCATCCTCACTGAGGTGGGCCACACCTTAACCGAAATAACCTCATCAAAAGGTCCTACTTACAATGGGTTCACACCCACAGGAATTGATTAGATTTAAGAACATGTTTTTCTGGGGTACATACAGCTTCAAACCACCACACTAAATTTATTCTCTAATACACAGAAAACAAAGATTATACCTTTACTAAGGATATTGAAAGATATGGGTTTGCAAAGAGAAATAGGTTAACATCACCAGTAAGAAATATCTATGAATTAAGACTCTAATCTAAAGATGCAAAACATTTAGCAGGCCAGAGCACCAACCCATGATACTAGGGATACTTCTTTCAACACACTATAAAAATCCTTTCCTTGCATAAAATCTGCATGTCTTAAAGAGGAAGAGCACTTTAAGTTAACTATGAGGCCTATCAATGTTAGAGATAATATTTTATTTTAAAAGGCAACCAGTCCCTTTATTTCATTTCCAAGATAGTAAAGATTGGTGTTGGGGTCACTGATAAGAAGATGATGTCCAAGTTGTAAAACTGAATAGGAGAATATCAGTAACTCTGTGGATCAGAGTCATGGCATATATCATCTAAAAATTTTTGTCCTTGGTGGTGTGATCCACTTATCAATCACAGTGGTGAGTAGGTATGGGTTTAAGTTTAATGGGAAAAACTTTCTGATATGTTCTTAAGGAGTTAAACTTCCATCTTATGACTTTAAGAAAACATAATATTTCTATAACCTATAAAGATTTAAGCAACTGCTCCTCTGGAAAACACTTTGGCTCACTAAATTATTCAGTGCTCAGAATTATTTACTGGTCATTGAATATGCACTACTGGTCATTGAATTTGCACTACTTTGTGTTGGAACAGGTAGGAAGAATGTCCATTTTGTGGGCAAAGGTCAAACTAAGTATGACCTCTTGAATATTGTGCATTGTGTTTCCAGAGAGCATCTAAATTTTGTACATTTCTCACTCAAGGTTTTCTTGTCTTGGAAAGCAGAGTCCAAATGATGGAGGTAGTTAAAAAAAAATGCCATCAAAATACAATATAGAACCTTCTTCGGGTTAAACAACCCAAATCAACTCTACAAATCCAGCCAAAACCAGGACTGAAAAAGCAGTGTGATAAACTCCTAATATATTACCTGGTTCTATACAGCTCCTTTATCTCCAAATTATGTGAACTGACTAGATCTGATGTAAAAATGAAATAAACTAAGAAACCCAAGCATATTATTTCAATTGTGCAAATGTAGAAAAGATGGTAATGAAATTGTCATTTTTATACTATGTGCTATCTCTCCTCTTAAAATCTCATTTGTCCACTGATTTTAATGTGTATTGTAATAAATCTCTTGGGAGAAAGAAGAGAGAACTAGTCACGTGTTTTAGAACATGGCATCCTAAAGAAGCACAGAACTGGCCTGGGTGATAAATGCCAGCGATATATCCTGAAAGAAGTCACAGGCTAAGGTCCATCCTTCCTGCCTTAGACTGATAATACTCATGTCTACTGTTCACATTTCTGAGCTCACCCAAATCACCATTTTGCAATTATTAATTGACAGGTTTCTAGAAGGCACACATAATTTTTAAAAATAACTGTATGATATGGTGCTAACAGGCAACCCAGAGGCTCTTACTGCTTTAAGGATGATACTGGTGATGTTTTTGTTATAATTTGCTTTCCCCTCACACTGATTAAATCAGTTATTAATACTAGAAAACAAATGACTGAATGAACATTTTCGTAGGCCATTATTTTCTAGGCATTTTAAGACAGTATAATATATAGGGCAATTGCAGTGGTTTTCCTTTTTTTTTTTTTTTTCTCCTTTTTGCTGTGGGTCTCCTTGTTCATACAAAAATTTACCCTGTATCCCAGTATGTAAGGCAGATGAAAGCAAGTCTTTTATTTTTCTGAGGAAATTCGGAACGGGGCTCAGTGCCCCTGTTTTCCTCCCCTGTAGGTAGCCTCTGAGGTTGTTCCTCAAGATATAATTTGAAAAGCCCTGATGGAGTGGGAAGATCCCTGCACCATAAGCCTTGTATTGGAGATCTGGTTCTGCCAGTAACTCTTTGTGCAGTGTCAAGGGAGATGTTTAAACTCTATCTTTTCCCATTGTTTAACAGGGGCAATAATATATGCCTGCTCCAACTTCTGGGTTTGTTGTGAGGATTAAATGACATAATGGACACAAAAGTGCTTTACAAGTGGTATAAAATTAGTAGAAACATGTAAAATATCTTATTGAGTTTATATATCAATAAATATTTGTTGATGTAGACAGAACTTTGTAATCTAGGAAAGAGATTTTATATATGAAAAAATAACTAAAGTCTCCCCATTTAAAAACTTTTTGTGTGGCTCTAGTAGTATTGAGGTAGAATAGACATATGAATATTAAAATAGAATATATTTTAGTGTATATAAGAGGACAATGTCAATTTTACTAATCATCTAACATTAACAAGGGGAACTACTACTAGTTAGTTGGGTGTTTGGTCCCAGAAATACCTTAAGACAAGTCTATGAAAGAAAAGAGGGAGAAAAATCTGAAGTGCAAAGGTAAAAATTATGAGCAGTAATGAAAAACTCCATAAACTCTTGAGAAAAGACCACTTGAATTAATTGGCATTACCATTAATCAAAGGCTGTTGATTGCTCTAGTAAACCCTATGAAATGAAAGTGGGTCTGAAAAATATCGGTCTATTTTAACCTTTGGTTAAGAAAGGAAATGAGTAACACCCTTCAAATGTTGTATTTCCACTTGCCAGATGCAACAATTGGAGCCACACTTTCATGAATTAACCTCTTAACTGAGTAAATCTTCTCTTCAACGGTTTCATGTCCTTGGTTCAAATGGGTGTAATGTTTCTTACATATAGAATTTAAGAAGAATAAAGCCATTAGGGAAAGTGGGAGGTGTTTATTGTATTTTAAGTATGTTTATTTAAACAGACCACAACTGTAAAAGAACAACAACAAAAAAATGGCCTTGTGTTTGAGGATTGTCAATTCCAGGTTTGCAGCAAGCATTGTAAGAAACCAACAAACTCCATGTATTTATTTCACCTCTCTTCACACCAGGAACTGTGCTTCTTTGTGTTTGAATCTCACCTAACGCTAAATAATTTATTCCCAGGAGATTAGAGGGAAAAAGAGTTTTCCCTAGCTCAGACATTTCCATTTACAATTTTTCCAGTAAAATCTGTACTTTCTTAATTTCTACAGCTGTGGGGAAAAAATCTGTAACTGAAAAAACTAGCTACAGGTTATGTCATTCCCTTCAAATGTGCCAATTTATCTCCTTTTATGGAAGGTGCTAAAAAGAAAGCCACTCTACCTTCTTCATAAATATGAACAGGTCGTGGAAAGCTGTTTTATTTTTCTCCTGAAGCACATTGGTACTACCGACCAACAGTGGCCCTTCAAAACCAGAATGCAAGCCTGGAAGAGCCAGCTACAACTTTCCAGTATTAACAACAAACACTTTTTCACATCAGACTGTTTGTGAAAAAGGACTCCCCACTCGCCCCCCCCCCCTTAGGTCCTGTTTTCCCATTCACTGACCATTAACCCTCCTTCAAGGAGAATAAAAATATTCAGAGGCACTTAAAGTTGGGCTATCCAAAAGCTAAAAGCTTTAAATTATAGAATAAGCATTGGATATTGCAACTTACGGCTCATATCAAACTAGAGCAAGATATATTTTCTCATAGTCCCCTTGATTGGGAAGGCAATTCCTAATTTTTTTTGCCTATGAATGTTTTGGAATATTCAGTCTTTAGCTAGAAAACTTTGTGCCCAATGCCAGAAAGTCCTAGCTGTCAGGCAGGAGTTACATTTTCTCCTCAAGGAACAACTGACCTCCTTAAGTTCTGCAGACATCTCAACAGTCCCGAGTACACTGTGGATGATGGCAATAAACAAGCAAAGCCAAATGGATACGTTCTAGGCCCTCCAGAATATTTTCCATAGCAACTCAATCTTTATGAATATACTCTGACCTTTACTACCTCAGTATCTATAACAATTCCTGTGGCCTTCCAGTTTTTTCTGAGAAAAACTTTGAATCCTTTCCTATATCTTCTAAATTCCTAGGGTTGTGTTTTCCATCAATTCCAGTACTGATAGCAGTTCATTAAAATTCTGAAAGGTGTTCAGAAACTCACAGACCATTAAAACCAGGAAGTTGCTAAAACTCAGACTAATCAGAGAAGTGACATAATCTTTCCAAGGATATGTAGCTACATTTTACCAGGCTATTGGTAAAACTCAGATAGCTGGGCTATGCCAATCTTCTGCTTCTTCCATTGTATCAATACAGTCTATAATATTATTTGTGGATGTCTAACAGTCTTTCTCTATAAATATAGATTTGTCTCTCTACTCTCTGGACTCTTATTCAGCTCAGGGGAGGGATCATAACTCAACCATTTTTTTCATACCCAGCATCTCACATAGTGGTTGACGAATATTGATTACTCAGTAACAGCTTGTATCACCCCATTTACTATTTAATATGACTCTCCCTGGCTCATAAATAGATCTGTCTGTCTCCCCAAGTTGATGACAAATTCCTCAAGACCAGAAGCCATACCTTATTATTTTGAAGAGCTTGTAGATCTTAGTGGTGTTTAGCACATGTAGGCTTGTTTTCTTATTGAGAGCAGAGAACAATGTTATAGAATGATAGCAACCCAATTTTCTGAAGAAGTATGGTGGTCTTCAATAATGGCTCCCCAAATATGTCCATGCCCTAATCCATGGAACATGTGAATGACACCTTATATGGCACACATGACCTTGGCGGATATGATTAAATCAAGGATCTTGAGATGGGGAGATCATCCTGGGTTATCCACATGGGCTTGATGTAATCCAATGGTCCTTATAAGAATGATGCAGGAGCAGTCAGAGTCTAAGGAGAAGGCAATGTAATGACAGCAAAGATTGGAGTGATGTCATTTGAAGATGGAGGAAGGGTTACAATCCAAGGAATAGCCGTGGCCACTAGAAGTTGATAAAGGCAAGGAGAGAGAGTCTTCCCTTAGAGACTTCAGAGGAACTAGGCCTACCGTCACGTTTTAGTCCCGTGAAACTGACTGGACTTCTGACCTCCTGAACTCTAAGAGAATAAATTTGTGTTGTTTTAAGCCACTATGTTTGTAGTACTTTGTTATAGCACAAATAGGACACTAAACGGTACCATGAATGTAATTTCTGCAAACTAAAAAAAGGAAAATATACCACCTTTGAATAATAGAATTGAAAAGGACTTTGAAAATGATCTTTCTGGTCCCTTGCCCTGAAGGAAATGATAGTTTTAGGCAAGTTGGTGGATGTTTGTCCATTCTTTTTTAAAAAAATCCCTAGGAACAATGAATTCTCTTTATTTCAGATTGGTGAAAGATAAAATTCTGCTTTCCTTTCATTCATTTGACACACGTATAATTTAGTTTTTGTTTTTTGCCCAAAAAAAGAAAAAAAAAGCTGTGCTGTGCGGTTGGTCGGCAATTGCACCCGCAATCTTTCTAATATAGATTTGAATCTGGAGGTACAAGTAGTAGCAATCAAGCAAAACAATCCAATCAACAGATGGTTTTGGAGACAAAATATCTAGTTTTCTTTAAGCCAATTCACTTCTGCTGTGGTCTACCCCTGACCTCAAGTCTACTTTTTAATCCCACAATTTGTGGGGCTGTACGTGTGTGTGCATGTGCATGTGTGTGTTATTCAACCGAACTAAACTTGGCTTATGAAACATGTGAATTGGAAAGCTGTTCTCAAAATGAACTCCCTCCTGGAGGATTTCCCAAAGCTCAGCCTGCTTTAATTACTTAACCAAGAAGTTTTCAATGAACTGTTTTGAACCTGGCATTCTCAATATATGCGCCTTGTACTCAGCGATAGCTTTATGACAGGAAGCTTTGTTAGCTGGACCACCCGGGGAAAGCAGCTTGAATGGAAAATGGCTGCCTGTCGACTGAAGAATGTGGGCTCCCTGGACGTGCCACACCTGCGTTCCCTCAGCTGGCCCTAGCTCCTGGTCATTTCCCATGCAATTCAAGGTGTTGAACTTCATCCATCGAGCTTTGCATCAATAGCCTCAATTTTGGGTCCTTGTCAGGCCCTGTCTATGCTAGAAATCTCTCCCCCTGTAGGCTGAAGGCACTTGAGTCCAGCTGTGCAGATGATATTTTAAGATTTGATGGGACTGTATTTATGCAGCAGCTAAATACAATTTACAATTGAGAGTAAAAGCCCATTGCAATTTTGACTGAACTTACTATCTTCACAATCTAAAGCAAAATATAAGTATTATTTAGGCAAAAAGAACCAAACTGATCTGAATGCAGTTTCTCTTTGTGACTGAGATTCCTATAGTTTTACCTGTTTGGTTAGTGTTTCAAACTAATTAATATTCATAGTTTGCCTCTCCAGGCTGCATTCCTTCTTCTGGCAACAGCATCATTTTTTATTTGGGATCCACTCCTTCCCCAATTTTGCTGTAGGATGCTAAGGGTAGAGCACATGGACCAGATTTAAATTTTATTCCTTTGGTCACAGTGATTACTTCAGGGGGTGAACTTATGATCTAAGAAGGACAAATCAGAGTAAAGTTTGGACTTTTGCTGGCAATGCTGGGACAAAGATGTTTAAACCTAGTCAAGAATGTAGTTCCCAGATCTGCTACCAGTCACCTAGCACACATGTGTTACCTAAGAATGGAGCCAACCCTGAGAAGCGAAGCCTAGAACTGGAGAATGAAAAACTGGTTCCTGGTAATATTGCTGGAGTCCTGAACCAAGCCGTGTTTGGATTGTTTAGTTGTATAAGCCAATACGTTCCTTTATTGCTTTAACATTTCTAAGTTGGGTTTCTGTCACTTGCAATAGAATGAATACTGTTATAATGATAACATTATAATGATATTGAAAGTTCATATATTGTTCAAACCCAGTGGTTTTCTGATGTCTGTGAAAGTGTGGTGCTTGAACTGAGTATTAAGTGCTCACATTCAAGCACTTTTTTTTTTTTTTTTTTTTTTTTTTCAGGAATGATTGTTTATTATTTATTTTTATAAGTACTTTCTAGGACTCTCGGAAATCCAGAATGCAGTACCCTTCCTACTGTCAGCATACCTGGACATACGAAAATCATTTATTTGTCCCTGAAAACTTTTTCTTTATTTTTATGTAAATAGATTGTTGGCCCTGTGGAAGAGTGATTACAATGTTTGATCTTGTTTGTTTATTTCTTCATCAGCTGACTGGATATGAAAGTAGTAGATAGATTTGTGTTACAAAATTCAAATTGGGAAAAAGCGAAAATACATTTGCACCTATCCATGAGCCTGATTATCAGGATTAAAATATAATATTTAAACAAATGGTGAGCTTTCCGAATTGAGGTGTACTAATTTAATGTATTTTCTAAATTTTTATTTCCCATTGAATATTTGATTAACTTTAGATTTTAGCAACAGACACACGCAATCTTTGTAATTTTCTCTGAAGTATCTCTGAAGTTTGGAACTTTGAACATTTAACTTTAATCGAGAGGCTTATTTTGCTCTAAAGGTAGGTAATAGTGACCCTTTCCAGCTGTTCAAAAACAGATATGATTTCTTAGATTAAAAAAAAAAAAAATTCCAGGATATAGAGTGACTTAAAAAATCAAATAAATAAGGACAAATGATAGTATAACTCTTGGTTGTGATTTAAAAAAATGCTTTTAGAATTGATCCATACATTTTGTTAACAAAATATAGCAATTAAAATAAACTGTTGATGAAGAAATTGTCTTATTTAAAATTTTATTCCCTCTATTCATAACTAGCTCCTATTCACACCTGTCTTTTCTTTGCTCCCCCAACTTCTTTGATGTTCCTTGTTTCTCTTTCTATTCCTCTAATATATTGATTTGAAACATATGAACTTGCCATTGTTAAAGGTAAAAAATCGTTGCATTTTGATTCTAATATCATATATTTGAACCTAATGTTATTTACTTTTTAAAAGAAATCTCAGAGTTGTTAATTTCAACTTTCAGTTTCTTCTTCCTACCATAATCTTTACAACTGGACTCAATTTTTATCTGTATTGTGATGGAACTCTCTTTTTTAGGACAGAAAAATTTACCAGTGATTTGGTTGTCTGCTCTAAGATGTATTTAACAATTGATTCATGGACTTTAAAATGGTTTACTAGCTTTCAAATGAAAGATTAATATTACTATATTACTTAATAATATGTTCTTTTTTCTCCTGTCTTCAGAAATCAGAGGAGAAGCAGATAAACAGAAAAGTTTCCTCTTCCTCAGTCTCCACAAGAAAATTTCTTTGTAATATCATTGCAGGAATATAGAGTAGAGTTCTAATGAGCATTTACTCTTTTTTGAAACTCTATTTACATTTATAATAAGTGCCCTCTAAAAATAAAATACTGATTTCATAATGCCATTTAGCCCAATGCATATTTAAATGAATCACAATTTATTAGAAATATTTTAGTCACAAAAAAATCATTTCAAAGACTCTGACACCTCACAATAGACATAGAGCCTAGTTTTGTTTTCAGAAAAGTATCAAATTTTATACATTTAGTGAAAATTAAGAGAAATTTGACAGTATTAATATACGGCTACACTAATGACTGAAATTTTCATATTAGGCAAATTAAGGCACACAACTACACAAATTACATGTGCCTAGTTCACAAACCTTGGTAAAAGCAATTTTCAGATGGGTTCAAAATAATAAATACCATGAACATTTAAATGGAAATTTATGATATTTTTGAGATAAATATGATTGGATACACATGTGTTCCATTCTTTTCTCTCTTCCTACTTCTACTGTAATCTTTACTTTAATGATGACAATCATATGGCTGCAAAACTGAAATAGTTTCTTTTCTCTCACTCTTTCCTTTAAAGCATTCACATTATTTTTTAATTGATGCCAATGTTAACATTTTGACATCCTTCCCAAATTTACTGCAAAAATACGTTAATAAAAATTTAAATTTAAAAAATGTAATGTAGTCTAGGGACCAGAAAATAATGGCATATTCTTTTAAAATAGGTATTAGGAATACAGGACTGGAGACCAAAAATTCTAAAATTGGAATCTTGCCCTTTAAAAAAACATTTATGATATTTATATGTGGTATGGGCTTGACACAGATGTTACCAAGGCTAGGATGAATTTATTCATGGAGAAGCAACTTGCCTGTCTATACTTGTATCTTTGTTAATAACTTGTTTAAACCAAGCTATTGCTTTCTCCGCATGTTTGAATTCTTTTGCTACAAGTTATCTATTGACAAAAAGTACAGCTAAAACTCAAAATTCTCAAACCTGTGATTCACCTTTTTTTCCCCTTTCATTAAGATTTTATACAAGTGGTAAGAGAGGAAACACAAAATTATCCTATCGATTCTAATGAAACATGGAAACACATTTAAAAATACATGTATAGAAATTGGTATTAGTACTATCCATATTTTCTTCTTTTGTGTGTTTGATCTGACTATATATTTTTTGAAGGGGAGCCCCATAGGCCAAGAATATTTGTAAGGTGAAATATTCTGAAATCCCAAAGGCCAACTATGTTTATAAGGTGAGTGATTAAGAAAACTTGTAATATGTGGAAAACCAATTCCTTTAAAAATTGTCACCACCTCAACCCTGGTTTGTAAGTAGAAAAAATTTTCAATTATTAAAAAAAAAAAAAATTAGTAATACTCCCAAGCTGTATAATTCTGCCACAAAGACATTAAGAAGTAATATTTTACTTGGTACATTTACTCATTGTGGAAATCAATGAGAGAAATCACAGTGGAAAGTTATTTGAAAAAGAAATATATGTATAATGTTAAACAGCCATTAGGAGGAAATTAAAAGTAAGAAAGACCATGAAGAGAAAATGTTTGCATAGTCTTATTATCTTCCGGTTGATCATCTATTTTGTAAGTTTTCATGGTAACTTTAAATACCTCAGGCCACTTCTTCTGTCATCATTAGTCACTGTCCTTTAGCCCTCTAATCCTAGGAGACTGCGCTTATATAGCAATATGAGATTAAGCCAATGCATAAGAGAAGATATAGAGATTTGAAATGCCTTCAAAAATCAATTAGAAATTATGTTTTGGGTTATCAGAGATGGTGGGAGTATAATTACAGGTCATTAAGAATTGACTGTATACATGAGCTCATACACTAGTGTTTTTGTACATGCTGCTATAATTCTGTTACGTGAAATGGGGAAAAAGTCCTTAAATCATCTGGCTGCATCTGCTTAATATCATGGTGGAGCCAACTGCCATCACAGGTTACAACCTAGGGGGGCTGATATTATTTAAAGACACCTAGACCTGCTAGCTGAAATCAGTTTAGTGTTTGTTTCGGTGGCGGTATGGGTTCCCATGAGTTGACCTTATTCTTTCACTTGCATGCTTCAACCTATGTAGGGCTTAAAATATATCTGCCTAATGATGGAAATACAGTTTTTGCTTTCTTTCTTTTCTTTTTTTTTTTTTTGTCTGTGTGTGCTTTATACTTCTCTTTGGTTGACCAGGCACACGGGACCTTGACGATGCCTGAGGAAATCATACGTTATTAGGACACAATGGTATAAGTAGTCTCCTTTTGTTTCTGGGCTGTTTGCTTTCTTGAGAAAGCATGAAAAACTTTTTTATTTGAAGCCTTGCTCATCCTTCTCCAAATTGACTTGCAAATTTGCTTTTATCTGGGAAGTCTTGTAAGGTGTACTTGCATCTGATTCTTTGACACCCCTAAGGCAGATGAATGACCTCCTTTGCACTTTCATTTTGATATACACATTTTTGAAAGCTTTCCTCCTTTTCTTCCTTTTTAAAATCGGATGTGTCAAACATGCCCTGACTTCCTTAGCTTGGCCTATCTGGTGAAAGAGGGCTGGAAAATTTACATTTAAACAGCACCTCCAGGAGTTCTTAATGATGTGGCGCTGAAAGGCCGCTGGCCCAAGTCCAAGTCTGGGGTTTCACTGTTTTTGCCTCTCAGGCAGGAAGGTCAGTTTAATCCTAAGGGAAAGCAAAAAGAAAAAAAAAAAACAAAACTGAACCCAAAATACTATACTCTGTATATCCTGCAAAAGAAAAATTGCAAATTCGGATGTAATATTTAAAGGCTTCCTTCTTAACTTCAAAGTAACCGATTTTAGTAGCCAATGAACTCTCTTAGATGGTTAAAATTATGGAGCGCAGGGTACTTTGCTTTAGTTTAGAAAAAACCTCTAAGTGGCCTACTTTCATTTTCATCTGGTTGAATAGTCTGTGGTTATAATATTTGAAATAACCTTTTTAAATGGTCTTGGTAAGGGGGTTAAAAAAAAACACACCCTAGCCTCAAGTTTTAAAAGCCTTTTTCCTGAAGCCCTCTGCCTTCTAATTGTTCCAATAAGGACCTACGGACTTATATCAATTATGCAGGTTCCTAATAGTCTCAGAGGCAACAGAAAGCCAGAAATGCAAGTTTTGCATTATTTCTTAGATTAGGCACAAATCTTGTTTTTCATGAGTTTTAAAAACACAAATATGCCTCTCTGGGGTGGAAAGAACAGGGACTGTGACGTAGCAGCTCTGAAGGAAAGTCTTAGTGACATAGGACCACATGCCAACTGACAAGGGGATTACTAAAAATGATGTGTGTTCTCTAGTTATCCCACAAATTCCCCTTGTAAGATTAACTGTCTGGTTGGGAGGTGAAGGCTAGGACAGACAGATTAATATAATAGCTTTTCTTCACAACTAAGTCATTTGTTAAATAAAAGCTATGGGAAAGCTGATGCCATAAAATAAAGTTCGATAGATCACATCACCAAGGCATTATCACCCTGGTTACCCTTGAACCCTAGAGATTTAACCATCTTCAAATAAGTAGTATTTAAACAAACCCCCTTTCAAACAAGGTGAAGGACTGTAGAGTTTATTTAATACCACCACAAACACTAAGTGGCATAAAAAACATCTGCTTTCATGACTTAATTTTGATAACGACTGAACGAGCTGAGTAAGCCTCAAAGTCCTAAAATGAAGCTTTATTCTTCTTCCAGTTTTCCATTGCTTAATCTATTTTTAAAGTTGCTATTGTTAAGGATTTTCAAGCATAAGTCATCTTTTGTCTAATGCTTACTGAAGAAAGCTGGTTAGTGAAAGTCAATCATCCAGAATCTGCTCAAACCCAGCATGGACGTTATGTCCAGGCTTGTGGAGGGTGACGTTATGTCCAGGCTTGTGGAGGGTGACCAGGGCTATCAGGACAGTGCCAAGCCCACTGGGAAACTTTGTGTAAATTCTGTCCAAAAAGTCTCTGCATGAAACGTGAGAAGTTTATAATCTACTCTGAGATGCTGAAACATCTTGACCTCTCTGCTTGGCTTCTCTAAGAACAGATTTCAGGAAGTCTGAGATCACTCTGAGATGCATGCACTAAAATGAAACTGGTTTTTATCTATGTGTGGATTCCTGTATAGTAATGTTCCTTCTTCTTTTGGGTCAGGGACTCCTTTGAGAATCTGATAAAAAGCTATAAAAACCCAAAGAAATGCTCACACAGAGAGAAGTTAAATATCTTGGTAGGGAGTTGCATGAGGTCCCTGAAGCCTGCCCATGACCCCTTGCTGCACATCCAGACTACACTTTTTCTGACTGATGAATTCATCCTGCATTTTTATAACCTTTCCAGGCCACCTGCATTTTATTGGTATTTTTCGGTAAGGGAGCCAAGACTCCCTAAGAAATCCACATCAATGAGATTCTTTAATACAGACAGGTTTTTGAAAAGGTGGATAGGACAAAGAAAGAAACAAACAAAATTTAAGATGCAATTCCATTAGGAAAATCTGTATTGTAAGCCACTTTTCAAAGTGTCTATATTTCATTTGTGATTGGTGGGGCTTCGAGTCCTTTCCTTCTTTTTCCTGCCTCCCCCTGTGCTTCAACCTCCCCCCTCACCAGCACAAACACAGGTACATTCTTATCTGTTCTGTTCCATACTTATAGGACAATATTGCTAACTATATTTTCATTTAAATTGTGAAACCAGGTCTCTTTCCTCCAATGAATGCAATTTTTGTATCATAGGGTATCTTCCTTTTTCTTTCTTTCTTTTTTTTTTTTTAAGATTTGTTTATTTTATTTATTTCTCCCCCCTCGTTGTTTGTACTTGCTGTGTCTATTTGTCTTCTTTTTAGGAGGCACCTGGAACCCAACCCGGGCCTCCCATGTGGGAGGGAGGTACCTAATTGCTTGAGCTGCCTTCATTCTCCCCCTTTCATTTGAAAAGACGTCTTCAAGAAGATGTTCTGAACTAAAGAAACATTTTCCTTTCTCAAATTAGATATAGATACGGCATATTGACTCATTTCAAACATAAGAGATTGCACATGTTTTCATCAGTGCTAGTTTGGCCTTTACCACTGTAAAAAGCTAAGAATAAAACTGCTTCATCTGTACCCTCTTTTAGCACCTCCTTCCCATATGCAAACCCAAGAAAGAGCAGCCTCTGTAAGATCTTGTGGACTGTTGCTAGTGGGAAGACCCGTGGTTGTCTCCCATTAAATGAGTTCTCTTTAAGTGCAGTTTTCCAGTTTTCCACTAGTTGGGGCTCTATACAAAGGAAAGAAAGCTAAGGGGGCCCTATGAAATTATTTACTTACAAAACAGACTATATATAGCATCCCAAACTATTTTCTGAGTCCCTGGAAGTAAGCTTGTTAATTTTATTTTGGTTCCAATATACCAATCATGAAATTGCATCATGTTGTAGGATCAGTTGAGTAGCTGAGTTTATTTTGCTTACTTTGGTTAGAAAAGTCTAGGTAAGGATGGATGCTTTTAGTATGATTTGGGGGGATCCAGCTCAACCAATGCATGGTTATTATAAAATATGAAGTTATAGAGTACAGGCATAAACAGAACATTCGGTACATAAGGAGGTAAGTAGGAAAGCCATCTTCTTTGTAAGGTTTTCTAGTACAACCACTCATCCTTTAAACCCCATAGCACAAGTCCTGCACAAAGTAGATCCCTAATGAATGTTAGACTTCAGAGCCTTTTGAATCTTGAGAATTTGAGTTTTGCCTCAGCCTAGGGATGGGAGTTTGGACAAGATTCCCCAATGTCAGTTCTCTCAGAAAATCATTGAGAAACTGGGTCTTGGTCCATGCTAATGTTTAGCTCTGTCTTTCAACTTTACTTACTTTGTGTCAGAGTTGAAAGATTACTTTGTATAGTCACAAATAATCAAGGTCTCCCAGTGCTTTGCTTATACTTGCGTTTTGTTTTAGGTTTGTTTATCCTGTCTCTCTCCACCTCCCTGGAGATCCTTTAGCAAATCTGATAAACAATGCCTTTTTCTTGCTCAAGGCAGAAAGTCCGACTGAATACAATGGGAGGCCAGACTTGGCTGAAATGCAGGCTGCAGGTGTTCTCAGCATTGTGGTCATCTAAACCAGATGCTGGGAAGCTGGAGCACCTGCTTCCCTTCCTTCCCTTCTCCGGCTGCACTCTGGAGACCACCACTGCTGGGGAGGCAAGGCCAGAGAACCAGGCTGAAATGAACGATGCTGCAATAGCATCCTTCTGTCAGCTCAAACAAGGTGCCCCAGAAGCAGTTTCACAACGTGCCCTTTGGAATCCTCAAACCCAGACAGTTTGATTTGCTGTTCTTTCTCCCTTCCCTTTTCTTGACATCACCATTCCCTCACGTACATTCACACACACACCTGACAACATAGCCTACTAGAAGCAGACACTCGGAGATGACTTTATTTTTCTCTGGATTATATTATCTAGAAAGAAGGCTGGTCACAGACAACAGGGTGATGATTTTTATGGTTCTGATAACAATGAGACAGGCGCCACATTTTATGAACATTTCTATAGATGCCATAAATCTCTGAACAATCCAGAAAGAAATGTTAAATCTTCCATTTTGAATGCTGAACATTAAATAAGAGATCAGGGAAAAATTGGTTCCCCAGGGGGGAGATGAGTATGCTATTAGCATTGGCTGCCAGCGAGGTGGGTTCTGGAATTCTTATTAAGGGATCTTAAGTTATATTATTTCAGTTCTAAATGTTAGTAATAAATTGACTGTAGTCCATATGCATGTGTATTAAAACCCTTAATAGAATATCTGTTAAGAGTCAAGCTCTATTCTGTTAATATTTCTTTTTCCAATGTTGATGTTTCTTTTTTGTCACCAATGCCATTCTGGGACAGAGTTAATACTTCACATTTATATAGAGGTCTATATTTTCTCAGAATACACTTGCACATGTGTTGCTAAAAGACTTTGCCTTAGAAATTGAAGTGCTGACCCTTCTCTGGAGTTTTCCATGCAAAAACGTGGGTGAAGGGGAAAGGGCTGGGGGACAGGCATGTGTGAGACTTCACTCTCCTCAACAATACCACTATCTCCTCCTCCCAGAGGGACTTGTCTTTTGTCTTGAGCTACTATTGGTATACAAGCTTGAGGAAGTCCTTACAATTGGCCCCCCGCAGATCAGTAATACATGGATATATTCTTGTGGTTCCCTGCCCAGACCAAGTCTATACTCCAAAGAAGAATTTTGAAATGATGGATATGGGGCAAGCTTGTGGGCCTGAGAGGGAAAGAGATAGGATGGGAGAAGAGTGAAAAGAATCAAAACAAACTAACAGAGTCAACTCGAAATGAGGGGTATGTGGTAATTGGTGAAAATTCTTTGAAATGAACCAAAGGGTTCACAATATATTCTCGAACAGGAAAAAAAGATAGAAAAAGAAAGCTACCTCTCCTCTCCACTTCATGCCCACACACTTCTTCTAGACCAAAGCTTTATTAGAAGAGGTGCCTAGACATAGCAAAACTAGAGAAAGAGGGTGCTTCTAGTAAGTGAGAAAGGGAACTGGAGACTCTCGGCTCTGAAATGCATTCTACAGTGGAGTCTGGAATCTACTGGAGGGTAGCTAATGGGATGGGGAGGGGTTGCTTAGGTGGAGATGAATATGGGAATGGAGATAAACAATGCATCTTTTATTTAATGTCACTGGAACTGTTTTCACTTATCTACATGGTTCTTTCTTTTGTGCCTCTTAATTTGTCCTTGAAGCTCTGTATCTAATCATTAGCTGAGCAGCCAATAATTCTCCCTCTATCCCCCACCTCTTTTTACAACCAACTTTAATCTTTCGACTCAGTGAAAAACATGTTTCCCCTATCATAACTGGTTTAACAAAAATTCTCTTTCAAGTTTAGATTACTCAGATACAATGGCTTTCCTGCAGCTTCATGCTGGAGAAAGGAATTTACATTAGAAAAGAGAGATTTATGATAGCATTGTATTTCCATTTGAATATGGAGAGCTAATAACATGCATATGTTTTTTTATTATTATTATTTTAAGATTTAAGCTATGCCATGGGCAAAAGGAAAACTGGAAACTGCGGGGCTGGCAAGGCTCAATGAATAATTTAATCTGGATTTCATTCACAAACAGCAGCTCCTAGGGAAAGGACCTGTGCGTTTCCCCAGATCGGAACTGGAGTAAGTGCCAGGATTTCCTGATTTGTTTACATTTCTCAAAAAACTTTTTTTCCCCCGGACTAGGACAGAATTAGACTTCCTTTTCCACTTTTGGCTCCTTCCAAGCTATTCTTGCTCAAGGTATTCTCTCCCTTTCCCTGTATTCTTCTTTGTTGAAGTCTCAGCTGGGTTCTTTTGTCTCTCTCACACACACAAAAACAACACTTCAAGGCAATGAAAGATGTTGGCAGGGAGGAATAATGGTCCTAATGACAATAAGCCCCCTGTAGACGAGTTTTCCTGGACTCAGCAGCTTGCCTGGAGCGTTACCACCACTCAAATCTCTCTCTCTCTCTCAAATGCTTGGACTGGATTCTACAAGGCCAGGGGGTGATGTGTCAGGTGACCTTGCCAAAAGCCAAGGGTCCTTGTGCTTCCAAAGGAGAAATTGAAAGCATCTCCACTCACATAAACCGGGCTCATGAGACTTGTCATTCAGATGGTGCAACATTAGACAGGTCCAAGCTCAAATGTTTCCTCTTCAGCGGCCCGGCTTCTGGGACCTGGGGCTGGAGGCTTCTCTTCCACCCAGCCATCCTCTCTGCTATGCTTGGTTTCACTTTCACCATCTTGAACATCTATAATTGCCACAGAGGCTTGTTTTGAAAATTTACTCTAAATTCATTGGTATTTTATACGTGTGTTTGACAATCCAGGTCTCAACTCCTAATCACCCTTAACAAGAGAAAAGTAAATCATGGTCAATGGACAATGTGGGTGTATAAAAAGCAGCCAGGTCTTTTTGGGGGTCCACAAACAAGAATAGGTCAAAGAAACATAGAGACCTTTAGGGGAGAAGGGGCAGGTTCATTATAAGAAACCTGTAACTCTCTCATTTATCTGCATGTCTATGTCTTTTTTCCTTCTCCCTTGTTCATGAGGCTAAAGGTCTCTTCTCATTTCACTAATCGTAGCACCTCTGTTTTGAAAAGTGTCTGCCATTCTGGCCCTAGGCAGAGCTGTGAACATTGTCTTGGAGCTACTCTGTCCTCTCTTCTTACACACAGGTCTCCTTATCTTTGGGTTCTGCAGGGCTCTTAGTATCACCTGTCCTTTGTCATTTCCTGGAAATCAAACCAGCTCTAAGCAGAGAATCAGATAACTTTACTTGTGCCAGGGGATGGCTTGAAATGTTATCACTCCCAGAGCAATTTGTACCATAACAGAACTAGAAGCTTTAAGATAAAGTCCCTAATTGTAGAAGGAAGTCCTTGAGGAATCAAAATGCCTTCCAAGTGCTCTTGAAATCGCATCATATTTAAAATGTAAGATAAGGGAGGCATATATGTTTCTTTCTACCCATAAGCATGCATGCTGTGCACACACTGAGAGGCACAGGTTTTCCTAAAGATCTCACGTTGACGTTGCTGTGCTGACTGATGAATGACCAGGAGACTTTTCTGAACCATGTACTAAAGGAGCTGAGTTATGAATCAATCAGATATCTAGCTACACTGAAATGCTCTTTTATCTCATTTATTCACTCACTTAAAGTGTAAGTGCCTACTTTTTAGAACGCCCAAATAGACTCTCCTGTGTGACCTCCTGCAAAATCAGGCTGGACAACTGGCTGAACTGTCACTATAATTGAAATGCACATTAATAAGCATCTAGTGGACTAGTGTGCAAAAAGACGTTTAAATGAGCACTGACATATTTAGGGACATCAAAGGAATCACATTTTTCTCTTTTCCCCTATTTGTGTCAAAGACACTACCAAATGCACAGATGTTACAAAAGAAATTGAGGTTTAAGCTTTGAGGATTTGAAGGAGTCCATCTTTTAAACTTTGCATTATTTTCTGCAACAAGCACTTAAGAAATGATCAGCTGAGACGTGCAAGTGAAGCACTATCCTAAAAATTGCATCATGTCTTCACCAAGGTTTAAAGAACGATATAAAATGAATAATGAAATGAGGTCCAATGTGATATGTCCCTTCTCAGGGGGAAAACACATACACACAGACAAACCCAAATGTGTGATAGGAAGGAAAAAAACCGGATTTAGAACAATGTTAATAATAGAAAACCTAAGAATTGTTTAAATATGGGGACAAATATGTAAATTAGTAAAATATGATACATTTTATATTGTTTATGTAAGAACTTCAGATATTAGTATTTACAATATGTTTCATACAATATTTGATGTTTTCATTTCCAGGTCTTCATCTCATGAAGATCAGATAGAGGCAGCTTACTTAAGAGGATTTTCCCCTGTATATATGAACACACCAAATATTCTATTTGTAGATTTCTCGAGTTCTAATAAACAAGGCCAAATGACTCACCTGCCTTAAGAGTCCAACTTGTGGTGCTCCGAGGCAGACCCAGCAGTTCTTCTGGGCTTGTCTCCAGCATCCTATTGGCTCCATGACAAGCCCATATCCCAAGCCTGGTAGTGCTGAACCTGGAATGGATTTTGGTACAGCACCTATGCCTACTCATTTTGCCTTATGTTTGTCAAGAGAGTAGTCTGAAATCTAGTAGACAGCATCACCTTCACTACTTGCTGCTAAGAGATGTTTCCTCACCAGCAAAAGGTATGCATGCCTTTCTCTGGAGGCTTGTGATGTTAAGAAGTGGAATAGGAACACATATCTTAGGCCCTGATGAATGTCTTCTTGCATATTAATTCAGTAGCCACACAGCCATTGTACATTGAACAAAATGTAAAAAAATACAGCAGTTTCCATTCCTAGAAATACATATCATCCTTTAATAATTGCCACACTTATTTCACTTCAGTCATGTGCCTTGGTGGTGGGGTTGGCAGGTGGGTGAGAGGGATTTACTGCACATAAATGGCTTCAAATTCTTTTAAAAGGGTTATTTTGTGCTTAGTACCCTCAATATCTCCACTAAAGCCTGAGAGTCTTCACCAAATTAACAGCTGGTTTCTGTCTGTCCTTGAAGAAGGTGCTATAGACATGCTCTCTGCCTTCTGAGGTTCCCCAAGGACGCTTAGAGGGAATCGCTGCCGGAAGCCATGATTTCTATTTAGTTTTGGTCAGTAAGAGACCAGGAGAGTCCCTGACCAGGCTTGGCACATGGGCAGAGGTCATTGTGAGCTGAGGTGAGGGCCGACAAAGTAAGTTAGCAAATCCAGGAAGTGTGTCCTCTAGGTCTCTGTCCAGCCTGCATTTTACTTCTTGACTCAGTTGCCAGGGCTTGTGTGGGTCAGAATGCCAAAATCTGCGTGTCTGGGATACTGGGAAGGGTACAATGGAGCTCTAAGACACATTGTAGAGAATTGTGGAGAACAGTGTCAGGAGGACAAGGATGAAGATGTGACCTTACTGACAAATCCCCACACTCCACCCTTGACACATTAGTGTAGAGACCTCTATTTCAGAGAGAAAGCCAGGTCATGCAGGGAACACGTGACTGCTCAATGCCACTTTGTGATTCACTGGCAAAACAAGACAAAATCACCTGGTTTCTGACTGTGGGATCCAGATGGACCTATACATTTTTTGAGCCAATGGCAGAACTGAGTTATTTGTTTCTTTTACCCCACCCCACCCAGCTCTCATACCTCTTGCTATTACTTAAACTGGAAACATTTAGTCCTGTCCTGTTTCCTCCACCCCCCTACCTCCC
>JAQZBX010022949.1:0-31176 GCA_029593785.1 Cabassous unicinctus | reverse complement strand
TTGCCAGGGAGGCTCATCCCCGGGAGTCATGTCCCACATTGGGGGGAAGGTAATGCATTCAAATGCTGAGTTTGGCTTAGAGAGAGGCCACATTTGAGCAACAAGGAGGCTCTCAGGTGGTAACCCTTAGGCACCCCATAGCAGTAGGCTAAGTTTCAATTAGAAGAGCAAATACTCATAAGGCTAGTCCTCAATAACAAGAACTGTGGAGCTGCAACTCCTACCCTACAGCTCAATGGACTCATCCAAGTAACCTGGCAAGGAGACGACGATGGGCAACAGACATCTCAGGGAATGGAGAGGGCCTGCAGCTGAAGGCAAGATAATCCCATCCACTATATTCATGGGATATAAGCCCTTTCTCACTTGGAGGTGGAGTGGACATCACCTTCCAAGTCCCCTCAGGATTGGTGGAGGAGCTGTGGACGAGAGTGGACTTGGTGGTATTCTGTTGTAGACATATTGTGATTCAAGCAATGGAAGAAATTGTAACAGTAAGGTGGAAAAAATAAATAAATAAATAAATATAACCACAGGAGATGGATACTATTATTAAATTCACTTTACAAACAAGAAAATTCAGGAAGGGAGAGGCTATATTGAATTTCCAATTCATTTGGCAGTAGGCTGGGAAATCAGGAATGAAAACCTAGGCAACCCTGATCCAAAGTCTTTTTTTTTTTTTTTAATATGGTGCTATTTTGCAAGGTTTATAACAGAGAAATTTGGATGAATATTGATTACATAATTGAGTTTAGAATTTTAGGAACAAAAGCAGGTCTGTATGTGCTAAGCTCAAATGTATAACTCTTTTCAATATGAGATATTTACATAGCACTCAAATTTGGGAAGTTTGCCAGGTAGTTGGAAATATAAACTTGATACTTAGGGTATATATAATATTCAATTTATTCTAGAAAATATTGATAAGTTGCAATGATTTCTAAGGAATTATCTAGATTCATATTATTAAAAAAGTGATTTTATTGCATTTAGGAAATTAATTTCTTTTGTGAAAGACTTAGTTTGTATAAAGATTTAAAATACACTTTTGCTTTCAAAATTTGAGTTTATATTTAAAAGTTATGAAATAATAAACATTGTACAATTAGAATTAGAAATGCTGTGGTTTTAAGAGACTATATCTCAAGGGTTAATGCTGTCCCAAAGCAAAACTATGACCTTGGCAGTACCTGTCTTCTGAGCCTGCAATGGATTCTGCTCTACCCTAAATTCTGGGGGCAACTGTTAGAATCTCCCCATTCATCCCATGGAGACCAGTCTACATATATTTTTTTGCTTTTATTATTTTATTTCTTATTTATGCATAGTTTATATACAAGGAAATGCACAGGTCTTAAGTTATATAGTTTGAGTGCTGACAAATGTGTACACACATATAATCCATGCCCCTACCAAGGTATAGAACAAGATTAAATTTGATGGTTCTAGAGCTAAATGAAATTTAGCATTTAGAATATCTGAAAATCTATGACATTCATTCAGCTTGTTGTGTGATGGTTAGGCTAATGTGTCAACTCGGTCAGGTAATTGTGCCCAGGTGTTTGTCTAAGAAAGCACTGAGCTAATTGTAATACAAAGACATTTATGGGCTTTAGTCATCAGTGAATTTACTGCATAGATGGTTGATTACATCTATATAAACCAGGGAGATAGCCATCAGCAATGAGTGATGCTTTATCCAATCAGTTGAATGCCTTAAAAGGGAAAGTGATTTCAGCATTCAGAGAAAATTTCCCAGCTCGTCTTTGGACAGCCAATGTCTCCCATAAACTCATCAAGGACCTTCATTGGACTTTCATCGGAGTCCCTGGTTTGCAGCCTGCCTGCGGAACCTGGACTTCTGCGTCCCCACGGTCATGTGAGAGACTCATAAAATCTCATACTATTTTCAGATATTGCCTGTTGATTCTGTTTCCCTAAAGAACCCTGACTAATACCAGACCATTTCTCCTTATTGATGAATTTTTTTCCAATTTCATCTTGATGGACACTTGGACTGTTTCCAGTTTAAGGATATCATGAATAAAACTGCTAAATACATGCTTATACTTTGTGTAGACATATATTTTCTTTCATCTTGATTAAATACTTACAAGTAAAATTTCTGGGTCATAAAGTACATGTTTAGTTTCATAGGAAAATACCAAACCTCTTCCACCAGCAATGCATGGGTACTGGTTTCAGGATAACCTTGCAAACATTAATGTTGTCATTTCTATTTAATTTCAGCCATTCCAGTGGTATACCTTTGGGATTTTAATTTGTGTTTTCCTATTATATATTAAACACCTTATTTTGCACTTTTATTATTATTCTATGTCTCTATTTTACATTTGAATTCAAGTTCTTTGTAATATACAAGTAGTGTAAATGTTTTCTAATAGACTGCAGCTTGTCCTTTCATTTCTTAATGATTTCTCTTTAAGTATAGATTTACATTGATTGCAGTCTAATTTATAATTTATTTGAACTCCAAGTCAACAATAAGTGTTGGTTAACTGTGGGCTTTCAGTTGAAGGAATTTTGATATTCCCGTGTCATTAATAATCCTACTAGAGAGAACTCTTTAATAAAATCTAGAGCAGATCTCTTCAATATGTCATCATCCTAAATAAATATTTATTATGCACCATTTGTGAGTTCCTTGGAAACTATGGGTTGGCTGTGAACTGAAACCCACATTGTTAACAAAACAGTAAACGCATCTAGTAAATTGATAAGGATTAAACAGTGTTATAATCTTAGTTTCCTAAGGTTGCCACAACAAATACCACAGACTGGGTGGCTTAAAACAACAGAAGTTGATTGTTACAGTTCTGGAGAGCAGAACTCCAGCTTCTGTAAGGAAGAATCTTTCCTGCTTCTTCCTAAGCTCTGGGGGGTTGTCAGCAATCTGGAGCTTCAGTCTCTGCCTCAATTATCACGTGATCTGAGTCTGTCATTCTCCCCTTCTCATGAGGACACCAGTCATATTGAATTAGGGCCCCTCCTAATCGAGTTTGGCTTCATTTTAGCTGATTACATCTTCAAGGACTCCATTTCCAAATAAGATTTCATTCATAGGATAGGAGACTTAGGACTTGAACATGGCTTTTGGGAGTCATAATTCAATGCATTAGAAGTATTATTTAATTTAAGATCATTAAACTATCTGTTGGACTTTTAGCACCTAATTTGAAAACAAATTCCTTGAAAGTACATTTTTTTTCCATTTCTTTTGTTCTGCTCTCCTCATTATCTCCTACATCCAGCATTCTAATAGACTATAATGTATCACTGACATTAGTATTTTTATCACCCTTCCTTGCCATTGCCACTACATTCTGTCATTTGCATATCTATTAATATGACAAGCATATATTGTGAAAATGACTTCTTGTTTTCTCTCCCTCACTTATTTTTTCTTGTGCTGCTCCTCAAATGACATATTAGAAATACTGCTTCAAGTCTAATGGTCAAGGAGAATGTTAAATCAAAACCCAAGTAATAATCAAAACTCATTGCTTCTCACAAAAGATAAGAATATGGCCAGCAGTACAAAGTTCTCTTTAACATTATTAGCAATTTTTCATGCATTCACCTTCACTCAAATATGTATATAGCACTTTTATTTTGAAAAACATTCACCTAAGTTAAGTTATATCATCTGAGGACTCTATTTACATCAGAGAAAGCCATAAAACACAGCTCACTTCTGCTGATTAAAAGATGTTTAATATGGTACCCCGCTGAATTTCTGTAAATTGTGCAAATATTTAGGAGGCGACTGATAAATATGATGTGTTCAGTTGTGTTCACTCTTTGAGGAGGAGTAGGTAAGTAAAGTTCAGGTTGTCATTATTCTTCTTTTCTGTGAATCATAAAATGTATATTCTGTGTTTCCTCCGCTATTGACACAGGTCGATTATCATTAGCTAGTTGATCAAAGTGTACATACGCCGACTATTATTGGATCATGATTTTATTTTAAGCAATATTATAGTAGCAAAGTTCTTTAATATATAATATTCACTTTCTTAAACTTGTGTTTTCATTGTGTGAAAACCTGAGAGTAAATTATAATGAGAGTACAAGTACCTGAATATACAAGTAACATATAGAGCAAAATATAATGAGACTATATTAGGAGCTCATTACTTGGACTATGACAATGAAAAGTTAGATACAAATTTTACATTGTGCATTTCAACATCTTAGACTTTAGATTTCACATCAGCCAGGAGCAATTTTTTGATTAAGATGTCCTAGTTGTTTTTCACATGTTGTTGCTTATTAGTGAACTTAGACTATTTATGAATCAGGAGTTTTCATCTCTCTGGTAAGCAGAACGTTTTGTTTTAGTAAGCGATAGTTGAAAAATAAAGTCATTTCTTATTGGAAACAATAAAATGGTCTTTATTAAATTTCTACTATTTCTATAGCTCCATATTTTCTCCCCAAGAAGGTTCCAATCCCGGTGTCATATCCAAGGATTAAGACGTGAAGGTCATGGACATTGATACTTCAACATCTGTTTGATCCTCATATCAAGGCATTCTCCCTAATCCTTTTCTCCTAGACCGTGTTTTGTTTAAGGGTGCAAATGACTTTGAAACTATGAAGGAGACTCTTTCCTAGCTGCCTATGGACATGATGCTTGGAACGGCAACAGTCTTCCTTCTGTGAGACCAAGGAGGAAACCCAAAGAGTGAAAGGCTCACAGAGAAGTGGATCTGGAGCTCTGGCACACAATGTTTTCAGCTGTCTTGCTTAGGAGACAATAGTGTCCTACTGTTTTAGCCACATTCATTTTTCTTTTTCTTAGAGTCAAGAGCAACCCATCTAATATATTAGTTAACTATTTTATTGCAACTAATGTTGTGAGCTTTTTAAATTATTTGAACATACTATAAATGATTTTGTTATGGGATTATTTTCAAGGGTAGCTGAAAAAAATCAAAGTGTAAGCCCCAATCATAGAGAATTTCTGAGTTCATCTGGATAATATAATTTTGCTGCCATTTTGTTGTTTTCAACAGTCTTTTTGAAATTATTTTATAAAAAAATACCTTTTTCATTTCTATACACATTTCATATTTCTGATGATTCAAATTTTCTAATTATTTGAACATCACTTCCCGTTAATTCCTATAGTATGGGTATTAACATTTATTCCTCAGCTATGATATCCAATTTCAGAAACAGGAATAACCTTATTATTGACAACAAGGTTAAGGAAAGAATACATATCCAAACTTTGTTTAATACTTGGAAAGGAAAAAAAAAATGATGACTGTCTTGCTTGACTGTTTTTGTTTCCATGTAGGTGAACTGATCTTAAAATTATAATTAAGCTATTCTTAGGCAAATTTATTACAGAGTTTCTTAGTTTCTTTTATATTCAAGGACTTGGCCTTGATTTTAAAAGACTGTATAAATATACTTTCTATTTCTTCTATTTTTTAAACAATTTTGAAATATAAGCTGTGCTCTGGCAGTCTTATCTCTAACTCACACACTGACTTTTCTATAATAAATCTAATATCAACACTCAAGCTCACAAAATTGTAGCAACTATGCTTAGGGAAAGAAAGAAGTTGATATTGCCTTTAATAATATAGATAAAATGCCTCACCACAGAGACAAACTAAGCCACTTTCAATACAGTATAATTGTATATGTTGAAAATGTATGAGTCCAATTATACATTCAAATGCTGCAATGTGGGAAAGAATGTCATTATAAATGTTATATTAAATTATATATAAATATATAAAATAAAAATAAAAATATATAAAATTGCATTAACGCTGCTTCCTTCAAACTAATTTATTCATACAACTGTTGTTTAAATGAGAATATACCACAAGTTGATTATTTTCTCCCAAAGGTAGAGTGACATGAAATATCTAATAGCTACTATTTTCTTATAAGCACAGGTTGGCCAGCTGAAATCCATTCTATAAGAAAAAGGCCTATATAAAGGTTTTTAATATTTTTTATCTTTGTCTTCACAACAAGTGGGGAAAACAGGCTAACAATAATCTTGAGCTTTAGGGCATAGAAAGATGAACTGAGAATCAAGGCAACAAGCATACAGGAAATACAACCCTGGTCCCACTATTAACAATTTTTCCCCTGAAGACAAGCATCCTTGTCTGAATTCCCATCAACATATGTGCCCAAAAGCTATTGTCTACTGGAGTAAGAATGTGAGGTAACACCCATTTGCCTCTCTGTTGTAAGAGGTATTCTTTAAATTATCCAAATACAGGAATATTTTATACTAATACATGCTAATACTGATTTTAAAATTTCAAATACAATTTAGGAGACTTGTATGCTAAATTAGGACTTGTTATCCAGCAGCTTCAGAGAATTCACTAGCAGTTACAAGCCAATCAATCAGCTTAAGCAATGTTTTGAAGTGAAGAGAATGGGGTACACTATTTTCTCGGAATATTTTGTCATCTTTCTTAGTTTCTGCATAAGTATCCAGAATTCATGTAAGATCCCTCAGATCTATGGCAGAAATGTCAAAATGTCAAAATTCCCCTACTATATATTCTCTTTTTGTTTGACAGTAAATGTATGGGAAAACATAATGAACTTGGCCTCATTCTTCATGAATATCAATGTTCAGCAATTACCCATTCTCAAGCATAGATACTAAGGGATGGCTTGTCTAAATTAAAGTTAGATGATATCAAAATAGCTTTATTCACCACATTCCTGAGATATCAAGGGTGCTAAAAGTAGTATATCCATAATAGTGCATTTTTTGTAATCTTATTACTTTTAGAGAAGAAATGTGAACCATAACCAGTTTATAGAGGATGACAGTGAGTTTCGCTCAGAAATTTTGGAAAAGATCAGGAAATGACACTTACATACTTGAAATTAATGAGCAACAAGAGATTAGATTACCACTTGTAAAAGGGAACTATTCACAGAAATAGACACAAATGAAACATTTTCATATTAAAATGACAGCTATAATTTACAGGATGTTTATACTTTTCTTTGCCTGAGCCAATGACCCTCTGATAATAGATAAAAAAGAGCATGAGAAAGTTAGAATTTTTTAGTATTTATTCAGCCCAGTTGTAATGAAAGACACATTTGGTGTTCCAGTCTCTTAGATATATAGGTATAATGGTCATATATATAACTTACAATTGGAAAAGTTTCTAATTTGTGATTTAAAAATATTAAAGGCCCAATGGTATGAAGATTTGAAATCAGCAATATTTTTTAAAGTCTAGACACATGCTGACTATAATTATAATGTGCAGGCCCAGAAGCACATATATGAATCATGAAATCAGAATGAAGTATTAATTCATATGCCTCACTTTTGCAGAGTAACCATTTTTTAAAACCTGAACACTAATATTTCTGGCAGTGTGATTTTCTTCAAATAAAATACAAATATGCTCTTTTTTTCCACATATGAGAAATGTTAAAGCTCAGAGAAGTTTAATCCTGGGATGGTAAATTAATGCTATTAATATAAGAGAGGGAAGTGGATGTGGCTCAAGCAATTGGGTGCCCACCTACCACACGAGAAGTCCCAGGTTCGATTCCCGGTACCTCCTAAATAAGATGAACAAGACAGCAAGCTGACATGATGGGCTGGTGCAACATGATGATGCAACAAGATGACACAATGAGGAGACACCATAAGGAAACAATGAGAGACACAACAAACAGGGAGAAGAGGTAACTTAAGCAATTGGGCACCTCCCTTCCACATGGGAGGTCCAGGTTCCCAAGGTTGTTTCCTGCTGCCTCCTAAAAAGAAGACGTGCACACAACAGACACAGCAGACAGTGAGTGCAAACAACGAGGAGGGGGGATAAATAAATAAAATAAATCTTAAAACACATGCATACACACACAAAGAAAATGTGTACTAGTTTCATTATGCTATTTTTTCATAACCAGAGCAGAACTCTAGAAAACGCATATATTTTCATAATGGGGAAAACATGCATTGGTATAAATTTATTTTTATTTTTTGGTTTCCTTATTGACGCATTTCCCATTCCCTTTAACAGATTGAATTGTGTCTTTTTTTGTTTAATTTCATGTTAGTTTATTTACCCCTCTATGACAACCATTGTCTGATTTTTATTATTCTGGATGCAGACTGCCTCGGTTCACATTCTAGATCTATGGTACCAGCTCTTTATCTTGGACAAGTTATTTAATGTCTGCATCATATTCTTCATCTGAAAATGGTGACAATGATGTAGATTCCTAATCAGATTCTCCAAGAATGAAAGGTGTGTCTGACACACACATATATATAAGCACTGGCTAATTTCATTGTTTATAATGTCTTTATGTAGCAAAATATATTCATATTTAAAATTACGTCAAATACAAAATGCAATTTACTTATATTATTAATAACATTTCTATTTTGAGCAAGGTTATAAACTCATTGGCTGCAGCAACTATATTTTCTTTGCCTTAGTGTCTTTTTTACCTAATGGTGTACATAATACATTATATTCTTTTTGTAAGTATTGAAGGAATCCACAAGTGTGAAGTAATTTCTCAGAATATGATAACATATGATTAAATATATGTCTGTCTGTAGTTATGAAGGTGAGTTCTAGTCAAAGGTAATAGTCTTAAAACATCAACATCATTAGGGCTGGGATGAGTTTCATTCATTGTAACTGGCAAAATGTCTGACACCTAGTAGATACCCAACACTTATGTTTAATAAAATTAACATGTCTGGAGAACCACCTTTTCTCTTTTAGCTCCTTTGCAGTCAATAAGGGCAATTGATACAAATAACCATAAAAGCTAAATTTAATAATTGCACATGCCATTTGAGAAAGATATTTAATAAGAAAGAAGGGAAAGTGCCATATCAGCTCATTTCAAATCATGTCAGAAAATAAATGGAACAAAAGTCTTAAAATACTGTGCCATGGAAATGCAAAGTGTTGATGGCAATGATCTTTTCCCTATTTTCGGTTAAACAGCAGTGACAATAATAGGAGAATTAGCAAAAGAGATTAATATATGTTATCTGTAGGGATAGTGATACTTTTCTATAAGCACATATACAACTTATAATTATCACTTTCCATATTTTATTCTATTATATTTTATTCTATTTTCTTATTGGATGCTGCTGCTGCTCATGAATTATTTTTATGCAGCACACTTTAAAATACTTAGTAACAACTTTTCAATCCACAAGAGATAATGGAAAACCAGTTTTTCCTTATGTATCTGCTTCTTTTAAAGCTCTTATTACCAAAAGGAGGAAAATATCATTGCCATATCATTGAATATAAGATGCCATAGACTTTAAAATTCATCATTATTTAAGGTACCAATGAGTATAAAATACTATGAATTAAACTGTCATAATTCTTTATCACTTGCACTTTTCCTCTAATACTTATGATTTCTCAATTTTATACTTATCTAAACATGTTTTTTCATGTCACTCTTGTATATAAATAAAAGAGAAGATATAAGATAAATCAAGGTATTTCTGAAAATTTTGCTTTAAGAGTCCAGGTCATTTCTATCACTTTGTGATTCAAAATCATTGATGGCCATGTTTTCCCATAAATTATTTTTTTCTCTCTTATAAAGAGTTGAAAGATGGAGTTTTCCTTAAAAGAAATTTTCTCCCTAGCATTTTCTCCAGCATTTTGCATTCATTCTGAAGTTTTAATCCTCATGCTTTCTTGGTTATACCTTTGGAATTATTGGAATGTTTTCCAACAACAATCTGCAATTACATTTCTTTCTCCAATGAGGTCAGTTGATGTTGAGGAGCTGTGGACAACCATATAATTCACAAGGAATAATCAACAGTTCATCATACTACTTTTCACCTAGCTCTTTTATTATTAACCTTTTCAGATGCATGTCCATGAGGTCCGAGAAGAAACAAGCTACTTCTTAGCTTATCATAAGACACTTGGATCTCCATTTCACATGACTTTAACCAGTAATTATTTTCATTTTTAAAGAAGCTTTAGATTATATAAATGTTGGATAAAAAATATAGGGGATTCCCATATACCTTTACCCCCTTCCCGTCCCACAGTTTCCCACATTAACAACATCCTTCATTAATGTGGTACATTTGTTACAATTGATGAACCCATATTGAAGCATTGTTACTAATCATGGACTATAGTTTACATTGTACTTTGCACTCTATCCTGCACCTTTTGTAAGTTATGACAAAATATACAATGGCCTGTATCCATCATTTCAATGTCATGCAGGACAATTCCAATGTCCTGAAAATGCCTCCATATTGCATCTATTTTTCCCTCTCCCTCTCCTTAGAACCTCGGGTGGCTACTGCCTTTATATCAATGATAAAAGTTCTTTTATTGCTAGAATAATAAGTCTGTAATAGACTAATAATGTCTACTTTAGTCCACTGTTCATTCCCCAATCTTGAGGATTTGGGAATGGTGATGTCCACTCTGTTTCAAATTGAGAGGGGGCTTAGATCTCGTGGGGCAGATGGATGGAACTATCTTGCTTGCAGTTGCAGACACTCTCTGTTCCTTGAGATGGGTGTTGTCCATCAACATTTCCTTGTTAGTTGTCCTGGGTGAGTCTGATGAACTGGAGAGTAAGTGTTGCAACTCTGCTGAGATTCAGGGCTCAACTGGCATATGAATGGACAAAAAATTTAGGTCTCTGGGACATATATTTGACAAGTATAGTAGTAATTTTGGGTTCCAATAAAAGGAGCAGAAGAGCCATATGTAGGGAAATTACAAATGAGTCTAACTCTGTTACACTGGGGAGCATGAATTCCAGAGAAAGGTCCACTGACAGTGTGCTGAATTCCTGAGCTTTTCTGCCCTGCTTTTGGTGTAATTTTTAAAGGAAGAGGTACCAGGGGTTGAACCTGAGACCTCATACGTGGGAGGCAAACACTCAACCACTGAGCGCCCCTTTAACCAGTTTTCTTTTTCTTTTTTTTTTTTTAATATCAAGTTACTAATATCCTACAGAAAAGTCCTGGATTTGCTCAGTGGCCATCTCCCTGCCTTCAACTAACCCCCTCCTTTTCTTTGTATGCAGATATTTCAATATCTTTCCATTTCACTGTCCAGGAGAGTCTGTAGATGTAATGGAATGGCCTGACTGTACCTTGAACCTGAAACCAGGAGAAAGCAGCCCCAGCTGCTTGCCAGTGTGGAAACTGCACAAAGGTTGCCTGATGCATGTTTTTTGCTCAGCAGCAAGGCCCTCTCTGTGGAGCGAATTACTACAATGATGTGTTGTGAGAACACAGGTTCAGGGCACAGCAGAAACTTTCAGCAAATGATCCCTTTATTGTACAGAATTAAAGAGTTCAGAAAGGGCAAATCTCCTTGTCACTTACATAGTCCATAGTTACCTCTGGTCAAAATAGACAGGAAATTTCCAACACATTAGTGAATTGGTCACTCATTAGTCATGAGTTAGTCACTCCTTGCTGTGAATTTATTCAATCTATTCTGAAGAATTTCACAATATTTTTCTTACCTTCATTCACATTGGTTGCCATATTATAGGCAATCTTTTGCATTATCTTCATATCAAAACAAACCACAGCTCCAATTATTTGAAAGTATTGTTGCTCATGGGAGGACTCCAGGTTCTTGGCCATCTTAAAGAATAGAATTTAAGGATGTGCCATAAATTAAGCAGGCAAACAGAGAATTTATTGTAAAGTGAAAGTAGAAACGAAAATACACAACCGAGGCAGGCCTGCAGGTGTGCTCAAGGGAGAGAGAGATGTGCTCACTGGGGGCTGGGGTTTGGCTTTATTGAGGTCATTTTCCCTTTTCTCCCTTCCCCCATGTTAATGAAGGATTCTAAGTGTTTGCTGCCCTGATTGGTTGGTTTTCTGTTTTCCTATTGGCTTATACTCACTTACGTTTACCCCTGAGCTTTTAGGAACCAATGGGGAAACTTTTATTTGGAGCTCTCTGGGGCTATTTCAGCCCGGAACTTTTGAACAGGATCCATGACCAGACTTTTGGTGGGGTTTTGGCCATGGCAATTATGGTCTTTGTTCTCAGGCTGCTTTCTCAGCAGTGGGGTTTCTGGATGGTGTTTGCAGCTTTGCTCTCAATCCAACCGTCTTCTTCTGTTCCCTATGTTAACCTGCTTCCCTATCTCTTAAGTCCTGTAAAGCACTTGGTTTTTTATTTTCAAAAGCCAAATTACAATTGAGGTCACTTGTATTTATCACATTTTATTTGTCACATTTTATTTAGATACTGCTTTGCTTCCACATTTTCTTTAGTTCAATGATGAATTTTACTGTAATTTTCAAGACACTAAAAAGGCAATTTGACTGAACATATGTAGAATCAATAACGCACATTTATCAAAATACAAGGCGAGATGAGCACAGTATCCACATTTGCAAATGTATATGCAGTGCCAAGTATTTCATGGTAGTTGCTTGGCTGTCAGTGATTGCCAAGCACATTGCTTGAAAGATGTGCTCAATTACAGAGATGCTAAAATGTGAAATATGCATCTTAAAATAGATGTGATGTAAATTTTTATGACTATACATTTGAGATTGACATAGTCTGTTATCTCTTTGCAGTTTCTGGAAGACCTCAGTGGTCATGAATACTCAGCACAGGAATGGATTGTGAGTGCAGCATAAACATCTATGATAAAATCATGATGGAGGTCAAAACAGTGCAACTTGAGGCTTTTAAAGTTACGGGTCTTTCAAAATATTAATTAAAAAATTCATAGGGGTAAGATTCATCACTGAAAAATACTCACTGAAGTAACATGACGCCTCCTGTGTATAAAACACTTATGCACACAGAATCCAAGACTTGTGTTTTCCTTTTCATTGATGTAAGATTAGATTTAATCCCATAGTGATTTTTTTTTTTTAAATAAAGATCCTCAATTGATGCAGAATATTGGGTTACTTAATTAAAGCCTCTTTGAAAAATCAAGGACAGCTGTCAAAAAGAATTAACAAAACTATACAGCTTTTTAAAATCTCAGATGGAGCTAATTCTTAAAAATGGTAACTTTAAATGTCAGTATTGGTTCCCCAACAAAAGTAAAGCTAAATGACATATCCAGTTCAGTACCTGTGGCAAACACCTGCTAACATGAGTTCTTGAGAGGGCAAGCTCTTTGATTAAAAATAAATCTCCTTGTTAAATTTTTAAGTCAATTACAAGAAAGCTATTTAATTATATTCTACCTCTTACAGAATTAGGTATTTATAACAATTAAAGTTTGGATGAACACTATTATCAAAGAATAAATTTATAGCAACTTGATTAAGGCAATGAAATGAATGTGTTTGACAGGATTAATTAATCAGACATAGCTCTGTGTGTGTGAGTTAGCACAGTGTTGTTCCTAAGGAAAACAAAATGTATTTTCATTGGTAAAGATTGGAAAATATCTTTCAGTTGAATAATAATAATCACTAGAAATGGAGACATATTGAAAAAAAAACTATATCAACATGGGACATGTTTTTTTTATTACTATTTGACCACTCATTCAAAGTGAAAAAAAAAAAGCAATTTGGTGATTACTTTTCAAACTGGAATGTCATTTAATACTGCTAGATCATTTGGTATGACCCTATGGTGCACAACAAATTATTCAGTAACTTCAATTTATTAAATTCTAAGGTGTATTCTTGGTAGCTAAATAGCTAGAGCAATTCAAGAACTATTTTGTGTGCATTGTTGGTTTGAGAAATTTAGTAAATATGCCAGTATTGCTGGGAATAAGTGTTGTCACTGTGAGAGAAAGGAAATGGGAAAGCAGGAAGCCTCTGGTGGGGATGCAGAAATACATACCCTAACGTTAAATCAAACCTAGCAGTACTAAAATGATAATAATATATCATTTTTAGGTGTACCTCCAGAGACTGGAGCCTCTGGCCTACCTATGTGCCAGCTGTGCCTGCAATCTCGGTGCAGCTGCAACCCCTACCCTACAGCTCAATGGACTCATCCAAGTCACCTGGCGAGGAGACGACTATGGGCAACGGCCATCCCAGGGAACGGAGGGGGCCTGCAGGTGCAGGCAGGATAATCCCATCCACCATATCCATGGAATATAAGCCTTCTCTCACTTGGAGGTGGAGTGGACATCACCATCCCAAACCCCCCAGGATTGGGGGAAGAGCTATGGACTAGAATGGACTTGGTGGTGTTCTGTCGTATATTGTGATTCAAGCAATGGAAGAAATTGTAACAGTGAGGTGGAGACAGTGGCCACTGGACATTTTCGGGGCAGGGAGGGGAGAGGCAGTCGAAATACAGTGGCTTTTTTGGGACTTGGGGGTTGTCATGGGTGGCATTGTGGCAACAGATGTAGGCCATTTTACATCAGCATATACCACGCAGAACTGTGTGGGAGAGAGGGTGGTCTATGATGTGAAATGCGGTCTATGCTTGGTGGCAAAGCCCCAGGATGTGTATATCCATTGTGGGTGATGTCCCACACTGATGAAGGATGTTGGTATGGGATGTTGTGGGAGGTGTGGGAGGTGGGGAACATGGGAATCCTTGTAATTTCTGAGTAATAATTAGGTAATCTAAGCAACTTTAAAATATACATATATATATAAAATAACATTTATGTAAGAAAATACACATATATGCATATATATTTATATATCATTTTACAAATATTGCTATGTACTGTGAAAAATCTTGATTTTTATGAACAATAAAAAAAAACCATAAAAAAAAAAAATATATCATGACAAAGGGAGATCTATCCCAGGAATACAAAATTAGTTTAACCTTTGAAAAGCATTCAATGAAATTCACCTACCAGCAGAAGAGAATAAAAAGAAAAAAAATTGCATGATCGTCTTTATCCATGATTGGCCAACTACAGCCCAGATACCAATTTGACCCAGCACCTGCTTTTATATGTAAAGTTTTACACACAGCTGCGTTCATATGTTTACTATTGTCTATTGTATTGTTACTCTTTTTGCAGTTTTTCACATGATAACAGCATCATTGACTAGATGCAACAGACTAAAATATTTACTATCTGGCCCTTAACAGAAAAAGTTTGCCAACTCTGGGTCTACATAAATGTGGAAAATGGTTTGGCAAAATTTAACATCCATTCATTTAAGTATCTGCTTTAAAGAAATTCTGAAATATCCATGTCTCACATCTGTTGTCCCCAAAGGTGAGAAAATGAATATCTAAAGGCTATTAACCCTACATATGGAGGGAAATTATTACTTTCAACCATATGAAGGCGATGCTTAATTGAATAAGCACTTAAAATGTGTGCTATGAGAAGTCTACTGTGCTATGAATATATATAGTGGAGATTTTAATCTGATGTAGTGGGCCACCCTTTACATTTATAAGAGTGGGTGCAGCCAGGGACCATAAGGCATTCAATTGAGCAGCTCCTTCATATGGTTGTAAGCACCAAGATAGCAGGCAGTATATTGCAGCTATTACATCCCCAATGCCTACCATAGCAACGAGCATCCATCACTTAATATTTGTTCATTGAAGCAAAGAATATTATTCTGAAAAGACTCAGGTCATTTCATATATAGTTTATTAAAATAATTCACTAAGAATTTCCCCCAGGACCTAAAGTTAATGGCTATTAGAAATTAGTTTTCTCACCTTGGGGGACAACAGATGTGAAACATGGATATTTAAGAATTTCTTTAAAGCAGATGCTTTAAAATATGTCATTACACTGACATCTTTTAAGATATAACAAAAAATGACTACTGCATGTAAGATATGAACTAAACAATGCATTACATTTTCAACACATAATAAAAATGAAAATTTTCATCACTATTTTAAGTGGCCTTTATCAAATGCATTTACATTAAAAATAATCAGTGTGTCAATCTGAGTCATTCAGTCAATTACATATAATACCATACTTGTTCACAGTAACCAATTATTACCCCTTTTAGGTTAATTTTCTCAGAAATGTCTTAGATATTGTGAGATGTATTGTGTATTTTTCCTACTATAAGACAGTGTATATTTTATATACTTTATAAATAATATTACATTATGTATCCTGAGTGATAGTATTGAAGACACTTTTATTTGCAGAAGTATATTCAATAGTATATTTTATATTTGAAAACCAAACAAAAGCTATTACTTTTGTAATAAAAACCAATGAAATTAAAGATTGACAAAATCTTCTTGGGGGATGGGTAGTCAGAAGAAGGAAATTAGAGGGTGTGTTAGCAGAAGGAAAATAAATTTGGGATGTGATTCATTAGCATACTTATAGGACTCAGATGTCTAGATTTATTGGAGGTAAGCAAGGATTTAAAAAGAATAAGATGCTCCAGAGTGCGTTTCCATAAAGCTTTGAATGACTAGCATAAACAGAGCCATCTACCTCAAAATTCGGTGCAATAGTTGAAGGGTTGGAGTAACTGAGTGAGTGCAGAGTCAAAAATATGCTGCTTTAAAAGCAGTAGGAGAAACTTATGTCACTTGTGCCAGCAACTCCCCCAGCGTCTTCTAAATAGGATAACTTTAAAGAAAACCATGCCCAGACACATAGTAGTCAAACTGTCAAAATGCCAGAGAGAAGGAGTGTGTTCTGAAAGCTGAAAAAGAAAAGCAAGATACTATGTACAAGGGAGCCCTACTGACATTTAATATCAATTTATAATCAGAAACCATGGAGGCAAGAAGGCATTGGGAAGAAATATTTAAAGTTTTGAATGGAAACTGTTGCCAGCCAAGAATTTTATATTTGGTGAGATGGCCTTTCAAAAATATGGGAAAGATAAAGACATGCCCAGGTAAACAAAAGAGGAGTGAGTTCATCACAATTAGATCTGCCCTATAAGCAATTCTAAAGAGAGTTCTTCTAATTAAAGAAAAGGACACTGCACAGTGGATCAAAGTGTCATTAAGAAGTAATGACTTCCAGTAAAGATAAAGATTTGGATAAATGGCTGTAATATTGTATTGCATTTTTTGGTATGTAGCTCCACGTTTTACTTCTTAAAGGCTATAAAAGACAAGTGTATAAAAAGTTATGATAAATCTCTCCTTTTGGATGTACAATGTATATAGATAAAATTTGTAAAAAGTATACCAAATTTTTAGCTCTAAAAGCTTACATCGAAAAGAAGAACTCAAATCCTATATATAACTGGATCTATGGAGGACTAGAGGATGTAGAAAAAGAGCAAACTAAGCCATAGTGAGCAGAAGGAAGGAAATTTAAAAAGAAAAAATAGATTCAAGGTAAATGAAATAAAGGGAAAAAATTATGAGAACAATGAAACCAAAAGTTGGTTCTTTGAAAAGGTCGGTAAAATAGATACACCTTTAGTTAGACTGAGAAAGAAATAAGAGTGGACTCAAATAACTCAAATAGGAAATGAAAGGGGGTCAGTACTACTGATACCACAGAAATAAAGTATTATAAGGTGATAATATTGACAGCTGTACATAAACAAATTAGATAAACTAGATGAAATGGACAAATTGCTAGAAACACATAAACTACCTATACTGACTCAAGAAGAAATGAAAGATTTTAATAGATCTATAACAACTAAAGAGATTAAATCATTAATCAAAAAACTCCCAACAAAGAAAAACCCAAGAGCAGATGGCTTCAATGGTGAATTTTACTACACATGCTAGAAGAATTAAGAAAAAACCTGCTCAAACTCTTCTAAAAATGGAAGGTGAGGGCATATTCCCTATGATGAGGCCAGCTTCACCCTAATATCAAAGCTAGAGGAAGATACCACAGAAAAGAAAAATACAGATCAACATCCCTTACGAATTTGATGCAAAAACCCAAAACAAAATATTAGCAAATGAGTCCAAGAGCACATGGAAATAATTATACACCATTATCAAGTAGACATTTTCTTAGGTATAAAAAGGCGGTTCATTGAAAATAAATTAGTTAATATAATATACCACATAAATAGAAAAAACGCATTATCATCTCAGTTGCTACCGAAAAAGGCATTTGAAAAAGGTCAGTGCCCCAAATTGATAAACATATTTATAAAACTAGGAAAAGTAGAAAACTTCCTCAACATGGTAAACAGCATTTATGGAAAATCCACAGGAAGCATCCTACTTAATGGTGAAAGACTGAAAACTTTCCCTCTAAGATCAGGAACAGGACTAGGATGTCCACTGTCACCACTGTTATTCAACATTGTACTGGAAGTTCTAATCAAAGCACTTATGCAAGGAAAATAAATAAAAATACATCCAAATTGGCAAGGAATAAGTAAAAATTTCCTTGTTTGCAGAGGATGTAATTCAACATATATAGAAAATCATGAAAATTCCACAGCAAAGCTACTAGATTTAACAATTTCAGCAAATTGTTGAGGTTGAAGATTAACAAGCAAAAATCAGCAGTGTTTCTGTAGATGAGTGATGAGCAATTGGAAGAGAAAGTTAAGAAAAAAACTTCCATTTACAACAGCAGGTAAAAGAATCTAATATCAAGGAATAAATTTAAACAGGAATATAAAGGACTTACACATGGATAATTACAAATTTTTGCTAAAAGAAATATTAAAAGACCTAAATAAATAGGAAGGCATTCAGTGTTCATGGACTGAAGACTACATATTGCTAAGATGCCAGTTTTACCTAAAGCTATTTACAGATTCAGTCCAATCCTATTAAAATATCTAACAGCTTTATTTAAAGAAATGGAAAAGCCAATCATCAAGTTTATACTGGAGGGTAAGGGACACCAAATGGCTAAAAACATCTTGAAAAAGAAGAATGAATTTGGAGCACTCACAATATCTGATTTTAAAACTCACTATAAAGCTACAATAATGCAAACAACATGGTACTGGCACTAGGGCATACATAAAGACCAAACTGAGAGTACAGAAATATAACATTATATCTATGAACAATTGATTTTTGACAAGTGCCATATATACTCAATTGGAATAGAGTAGTCTTATTAACAAATGGTGTTGTACAAACTGGATATCCATATTCAAAAGAATGAAGGAGTCCCCTTACCTCACTTCAAACACAAAAAATTAATTCAAAATGTATCAAGACCTAAATATAAAAACAATGGCTAATGAGCAGATGTAGCTCAAGTGGTTGAGTACCTGTTACCCATATAGGAGGTCCTGGATTCAATCCCCGGTACCTCCTAAAAACAAACAAACAAATGAAAAAAAGCAACTCTTACTGGGGAGCAGATATAGCTCAGTGGTTGTGCATATTCTTCCCATGTAGGAGATCCTGAATTCAATCCCTTGGCCCAAAACATGGCTATAAAACTCCTAGTAGAAGTTATAATGAAACATTTTTAGTGCTGTGTATTATGCAATGGGTTCTATGACTTTACTCCAAAAGTGTGAGGAAACAGAAAAAATAGCTAAATGGGACTTCATCAAATTTCAGTCTTTTGTGCATGTATACCTTCATTATAAAGGTAAAAAAAAAAAAAGCAACCTACAGAATGAGAGAAAATATTTGGGAACCACATGTCTGATAAGGGTTTAATATCCAGAATATATGAAGAAATCCTAAAACTCAATGTAAAAAGACAAACAATCCAATTTAAAAATGGCAAAAGACTTTAATAGACATTTTTCCAAAAAGCATATATAAATGGCCAAAAGCATATGAAAAGGTACTCAACATCATTAGCCAGTAGGGTACTGCAAATCAAAGTCACAATGAGATACCATTTCACAACCACTAGAATGACTATTTTTAATAAAATGAAATCTGGCAAGTGTTGGAGAAGGTATGGAGAAACACTTGTTCATTGTTGGTGGGAATGGCAAATGGTGCAGCCACTGTAGAAAATGGTTTGGTGGTTATGAAGAAAGTTATGTATAGAATTGCCATTCACCCAGAAATCCCACTTTTAGGTATATACCACAAAGCAAGGACTCAAAGAGATATTTACCCACCCATGTGCACAGCAGCATTGTTCACAATTGCCAAAAGATGGAAGCTACCCAATTGTCCATTAACAGATGAATGGATAAACAAAGGTGATGTATGTACACAATGGAATATTATTCAGCCCTTTGAAGGAATTAAGTTCTGCCATATGCAACAACATGGATGAACCTTGAAGATATCATGTTGGGTAAACTAAGCCAGACCCAAAAGAACTAATATTGTATGATCTTATGATGTGAAATAATTAGAATAAGCAGATTCATAGAGTCAGTAACTTAAATACAGATTACCAGGGCCTGGGTTGTGGGTAAAAAATGGTAAGTTAATATTTAATTGGTACAAAATTTGTTGGGGTTGACAGAAAATTTTGGTAATGGATGGTGGTGACAGTAGGACAACAATGTGAATTTAAAGAACACCATTGTATAATATATTTGAATGTGGTTACAGGGGAAATTTTAGTTTGTATGTATGTTACTAGAATAAAAATTTTTTAAATGGAACTCTACACCACCAATAGTAAACAATGGACGATAGTTAGTAGCACAATTATAAAGATAGTCTTTCTTTAATTGTGACAAAATACCACTCTAATGCCAAGTGTTAATAATTTGGGGCAGTATATGGAAATTCTGTATTTTCTGAATGTATTTTCTGTAAACCTACAAATTTCTAATAAAAAAATTATTTTAAAAAACAAAAATATGTACTCTCCTAGGTATTATTTTTCCCAGAGATTGGAATTAAAATATTTACTTAATATATCTCACATTTAGTCTATTAGTTGTATTCCATACAAGAACATTTAATAGAATGGACAATATTAAACACTCTATTCAAGTTTATGTAACTTGATTTAAGCTACATTCAAATCAACATCTTGAAATAAAAGCTTATTTGAGAGTCTACATTAAACTGGTTAAAGCATGATATTGGATGGGAATTTAGGGATTTTGAAGATAAAATACTAAACCTATCTTTGAATTTTTCTCATTGCAAAAGTAAATAAAGATGAGATAAAGTGAAAATATGGAGAAATAAAGTCTCAATATCTTACAATCCTGATTGTATATTAGAAACATTGACAAATTACCTCTCATAAGCCCAGGTTACATATCCGAACAATTAACAACCTACCTTGAGTTTGTAAAGATTTGCCTATTCTGGACATTTTGTAGGAAATATTCATACAGTATGAGGTCTTTTGGGATTGGCTTTTTTCACAAAGCATAGGTTTCAGCCATGTTGTTGTGTATATCAATACTTCATTCTTTTTTATGGCTCATAAATATTGCATTTTTATGAATACACCACATTTTATTTATCTATTCATCTGTTGATGGACATTTGGTTTGTTTCCACTTTTTTGACTCCTAGGAATATTGCTGTGATGAACATTCATGAGCAAGGTTTTTCATGGACCTATATTTTCACATTCTAACACAATGTTTAAGATTTTTAGGAATTGTCAGATTGTTTTACAATGGCTATATCATTGTACATTGAAAACAGCAATGTATGAGGGTCCTAATTTCTTCACATTAACACCTCATTGGCTATTACTGTGTGTTTGATTATAGCCATGCTGGTAGGTATAAACTAATATTGCACTGTTGTTTTGATGTGTAATTCCCTAATGACTAATCATGTTGAATATCTTTTCACGTGCTTTTGGCAGTTTCTACATCATCTTTGGAAAAAATATATAATCAAATCTCTTGCTCAATTTTAATTGGGCTATCTGCGTATCGATTAATGAATTACAAGAGTTCTTTGTAAAATCGGGATATATCTCTTATAAGATACATAATTCACAAAAATATTCTCCCACTCTGTGTATAATCTCTTTATTTTTTGATAGTGTCATTTGCAGTATACACTTTTAAATCTGGCATAGTTGAAATTGTAAATTTACTTTTTAGTTTGACCCTTGTTCCCTTTGGTGTTATATCTAAAAAGCTATTGCCTAACACAAATTGCTGCAAATTTGCTCCTATATTTTCGTCTATAAGTTTTATGGATTTAGTTCTTGCATTTAGGTCTTTGATTCATTTTCTTTTAATGTTTCTGTATGGCATAAGGAAGGGATCACTTTTATTCTTATTCATTTTGTTCCAGTACCATTTGATGAAATGATTATGCTTTGCCAATTAAATTGTCATGGGCAGCCCTGACTAAAATCAATTCACTATAATATAACATTTCTGAACTTTCAATTATATTCGATTGATCATTTGTCTATACTTATTCCAGTATAATTATTTGATTATTGCAGCTTAGTGTTACATTTTAATATCAAATCAGGTAGTATGAGTCTTCCAACTCTTTTCTTCTGTACTTAGATTGTTTTCTCTATTCTTGGTCACTTAGTTTTCCATAAAACTTTTCAAAGTAACCTGTGACTTTGAAGGAGATAGTGTAAATCTATAGTTCTACAGTTCATTCTGCAGAATATTGACATATTAAAAACATTGTCTTCTGATCCATAAACAGGGAGCGTCTTCTTTCCATTAAATACAAATTCTTTAATTTATTGTAATATTATTTTTAAATTTTCATAATATACATGTTGCATTCATTTTGCTATTTTTTCCTAAGTATTTTAAATCCTTAATGCTATTTTGACAGAAATTGTTTTCCTAATTTCAATTTTGGATTATTCATTGCTAGTGTATAGGAATGCAATTGATTTTTTAAATATTGATATTCATTGTTGAAAGCCTGCTGAAATAAATTATGTGTTCTTATAATTTAGTGGATTAATTTAGAATTTCTATACACGAGATCATGCCATCTGAAAATAGATATAGGTTTGTTTCTTCATTTCCAATAAGGATCATTTTTCTTATACCTGAGAATCCTGGCTAGAATGTTCAGTGCAATTTTGAATAGAAGAGGTGAGAGCCGACATGCATGTCTTGTTCCTGATCTAAGAAGGAAAGCACCCAGTCTTTCACAATTAGGTATAATGTTAGCTATGGGATTTTTGCTCTTTATGATACGGAGGAAGTTCCCTTCTCTTTCAAATTCATTGAATTTATGATGAAAGGGTGTTGGATTTAGTTAAATATTTTCCTGCATCTAATAATATGATTGTGTTTTATATGCTCTTTATTATATTAATCTTACTAAGGGTTTTTTTATCCAGACAAATATTGGTTTGTAGTTTTGATAGATTTTTCTTGTTTTAATATCATGGAAACATTGATCTCATGGAATTAGTTGGGAAATTTTCCCTCTTATTCTTTACTTGGAAGAATTTGTGGAGGATTGGTATTAATTCCTCTCTAAATGGTAAAAATCAACAATGATTACATCAAGGCCTAGGATTTTCTTTGTGTAAAGTTTTTATAGTTGCTGGTTTAATCCTTTGCCTTGGAAAATATGCCTCATACGTAAATGTATAAGTTGGTTTTGGTAATTTGCAGGTTCCTTGTAATTTGTACTTATCATCTAAATTATCTAATTTGATAATATACAGTTATTTAGAAGATTTCTTAACATTTTCTTTTAATTCTATAAGGCTAGTAATGATGTTTCCTTTTCGGACTCAATTTTAGTAATTTGTAACTTATTTCCTTTTTAGTGGTAATCTGGCTAAAAGTTTGTCAATTTTGCATTTCCTTTCAAAAAAGGAAATTTAGTTTCATTAAACTTCTCAAGTTTCAATTTATTTTATTTCTTGTCTAGAATTTATAATTTGCTCCCTTCTGCTTGTTTAGGGTTTAGTTTGCTTTTCTTTTTTTACTTTCTAAAGATGGATACTAGGTTATTGGGTTGCATCTTTTGTTCCCTTTAGTCACCACCCAGATGCTTAATGAGGATGGGACACAGGCATTGCCATCGCCCCAATGTTTAGAGATGTTGAAGCTCTCACCCCAGTGTTTAGGGAAAGCAGGGCTGCTGTGCAAGCCCTTGAAAAGGGTTGGGCTGCTGCTCCATCAAACTCAGAGGACAAGAAACCATGGTTCCATGGATGACTTTCAGACCATGAAATCTATTGGAGTATGTCCTGTAGGTTTTTGGAATTGTTTGGGAACTGTGACCCCTGTTTTCCTTCTAATTTCTCTCTATGGCAGTGAAAAGGTTTATTCTATGACTGTCCCTCCTTTGAATATTGGAAGCAGATAACTTATTTTAGTTTCACAGGTTCACAATCTGAAGAGAAGTATACCCCAGGACAGACCATGCCTAAAACCAATTTTGATGAGATTTTGTATTTAATATTGTTACTGAAATGTTTTAAGGCTTTGAAATGTTGTGGTGGAAAGAATGTATTTTGCATATGGAAAGAACATGTCTTTTTGGGGTCCACAGAGTAGAGTGTGATTGTTGATGCTGGATGCTATTCTTGTGGGTGTAAACCTATTATAAGTGGGATCTTTTGATCAGCTTTTGTTAAGGGATGGTGGATTAGATTACTTCAGTAAGGCATAATACAGGGTGGGTCTTAATCTTCTTATTGGAATCCTTTATAAATGGGATGACTATGGAACACAGATACAGAGAGAAACTTCCAGAAGCTGAGAGAGACACTGCCAGAAGCCAGAAGCAGAAATCAACAGAATACAGAAGCATGGAGAGAGACCCATGGAAACTGAGAGAAGAAGCCATGGAAACCAGGAAGCTGAAAGTGATGAGACCCAGAGGAGAAGGGAGATGCTGCCCTGTGCCTTCCATTTGATAGAGGAAAGGAGTCCAGGATTGCCAGCAGCCAGTCTTCAGGGAGAGAGCATTGCCTGATGCCTTGATTTGACATTTTTCTCAGCCTCAGAACAGTAAGCTTGTAAATTAATAAATTCCCTTTGTAAAAACTAACTCATTTCTATTATATTGATTTTGGCAGCATTAGGCAAATGAAAACAAGCTTTGTGACATATATACATTACATTCATCTCAAAGTATCTTTTTTAAAATTTACCTCTGATTTCTTACTTAACCCATTGGTTATTTAGAATGTGTTAAATACATTCTTCATATTTATATTCGTCAATTTACCAAATTTCCTTCTGCCATTGATTTCTGATTAAATTATATTTTATTTAAGCAAATACTTATATTATTTTAATATTAAATATATTGAGGCTTTGTTTATGGCCTAACATAATTTCTATCTGGAGAATTTTCTGTGTGTATTTGAAAAGAATGTGTATTTTCCAATGTTTGATGGAATGATAGGTATTTGTTAAGTCTAGCTAGACTATTGTGTTGCTAAAGTCTTCTATTCTTTCCATATATGCTATATTAGTCAGCCAAAGGGGTGCTAATGTGAAACACCAAAAATGAGTTGGTCTGTATAAAGGGTATTTATTTGGGGTAGAAGTCCACAGATACCAGGCCATAAAGCATTAAGTTTCTTCTCTCACCACAGTCCATTGCCACGTGTTAGAGCAAGACAGCTGCCGGCGTTTGCCAGGGTTCAGGCTTCTGGGGTTCCTCTCTTCCCGGGGCTGCGTTTATCTCCGGGCTTAGCTCCTGGTTCCTCCACAAGGTCAGCTGTAGGCGATCAGGCGAACGGTTCACTTCTCTTCTCCTGGGGCCTTCTTTCCAACATCAAAGCTGCTTCTCAAAGACTGCTTCTCCTCTGTTCTTTGCCTTGCCTTTTACATTCAATTCCCCACCCAACAGGGGGTGGGGCTCAACGCCCTACTGACTGACATGGCCCAGTCAACGCCCTAATCATAATTCAATCATGCCCAGATTAACAGATCAGATCACAGGCATGATCCAATTATATTTTTGGAATTCATAATTACATCAAATTCCCCAACGGTTACATATGCTATATCCATTATTGAAAGTGGAGTGTTGGAAATTCCAACGACTATTGTTTGTTAATTAAATGCTTGGACATTTATGATAAAATATGTTTATAATTGCTTTATCTCCCTGATATATTGGCCTTTTATCATTATGAAATATTGCTCTTACATCTCCATAATTTATTTAAAGTCTATTTTATTTAATATCAGTATGTTCACTCCAAATATCATCTTTTCCCATTCTTTTACTTTCAACCTATTTGCATCTTTCAATCTAAAGTGTGTTGTCTACAGACAGAATATTTGTTTTGTTTTTCATCCGTTCTTGCACACTTTGATATTTTATTGGATTGTTTAATCTATTCTTATTTAATGCTATTATTGATATGGTTAGCTATATATTTGTCATTTTTTTTCCATATAACTCATGTGTCTTTGGTCTTCTCTTCCTTACTTACTGCATTTTTTATTAAGGGGTTATTTTCTAATCTTGTATTTTATTCCATCAATGGTTTACATATATATATATAGTTAATTTAATTTTCTTAATGGTTGCCCATAGAGATTACAATATATATCTTAACTTATGAGTATACTAACTTAATTCCAGCAACATATAGAAACTTTGTTTCTATATAGATCCATTCCTTATTCCTCTTTTTGTGCCATAGGTTACTAGCTCCAAAATGCATTGCTATATTATTATTTGTATTATATGATGTACTTCCAATACTCTGAGAGACAAAAAGAGAGCAAATATATATGCACAATGTTGGTTATATTGATGTCTTCGTTTACCGTTCCTTGTTCTATTCAAATTATCCTCCAGTATTATTTCCATACTCAAATACAGCTTTGTTCTCATTTGTTTCCTTTGTCCTATCTTGTAAAATATATTATATTTCTTTACACTATTGGCCCAACAATAAAATTATATACACATCATATTATACCATTGATGTTAAATCACTTAAAAAATGTAGGAGAATAATATATAATTCACTGTATTTTTAATGACCTACATAATTAACTAAACTGGTGCTCTTTTTAAAAAATGTAGTTCACATCATTGTTTGCTATCAATTGCTTTCAGTCTGGAAAACTTCTTTTAGTATATTTTGCAAGTTGGGTCTGATACCAACACATTTTTCCAGTATTTGTTTATTTGACAATGTATTTCTCCTTCATTTTGGAAAGAAAATTTTACTGGGGTGGGGTGAAGGGCATGATTTCTGCCTCAAATGCCACAGACTGTCAGTGTTATTACTGGTTTTTAATAGTGTTTCTTGAAATAACTTTACCCATTTTCTGTATGCCCTTAGAATTATTTCCTGATGCTTTAAATAATAATAATATTTTTTAAAATAATTTCCCCAGTTAAATGGTTAATTTGCTGGGAAGAATTTCCACCTGGTTTCTCCTTCCGCCCTTCTGGAATTCAGACCTGTCTGGAGCATAGTATATAAATATGTTTTCTTGAAATTCACACTCTATCATCACATGTGCATTGAAACATTTTAGATGAGAAGAGGATACTAATTATTTTGACAGTATTACATTTTTCTTTACTTCAGGCCACATCATATCCATTCTGAGTTTGTGCCCTGCACATCTCCAGTGGGACCCATTCATACAGTAATCAATTTTCCCTGCTGTAAGTAACAGCCCTCACAATCTCATGAATCTGAACAGTTTAATTTTTATGTGAAAAAATAGTTCCTTATTTTCAAGTGGATTGTTTTGTCTTTGATTGGAGCAAGTGATCAATGATTCAAATTTAAACTCCTCTAAATTAAGGTACATTCTGGTGGTTTGAAATTGTAAAACATGTTCTTAAATTTAATTCATTCCTATAGATGTGAACTCATTGTATGTAGGACCTTTTTATGAGGTTACTTCAGTTAAGAAGGAGTGATCCACCTCAATCAGGATGGATCTTTATCTTATTATAAAATAAGAGTCTTTTGTAAGCAGAATGTAATTCAGACAGAGAGAGAGAGAGAGAAAGCCACAGTAGCAGGAAGCTGAAATTCAATGGAACCCAGAAGAGAATAGAGAGAACACGAGAGACCACCAAGTGTTTTGCCATGTGACAGAGGAGCCAAGGATTGCTGACAGCCAGCCCTACAGCATTAGTGTCCAGGAAGAAAGCATCACTTGTGTTACAGTTGGGGAGTTTGATGTATTTATGAATTCCAAAAATATAATTGGATCATGCTTGTAACCTGATCTGTTAATCTGGGCATGATTAAGTTATGATTAGGGCCTTGACTGGGCCACGTCAGTAGGGCGTTGAGCCCCACCCCTTGGTGGATGGGGAATCGAATATAAAAGGCAAGGCAAAGAGCAGAGTAGAAGCAGTCTTTTGAGAAGCAGTTTTGACGTTGGAAAGAAGGCCCCAGGAGAAGAGAAGCAAGCTGTTCGCCTGATCGTCTACAGCTGACCTTGTGGAGGAAACAGGAGCTAAGCCCAGAGAGAAACGCAGCCCCGGGAAGAGAGGAACCCCAGAAGCCTGAACCCTGGCAAACGCCGGCAGCTGTCTTGCTCTAATACGTGGCAATGGACTGTGGTGAGAGAAGAAACTTAACGCTTTATGGCTTGGTATCTGTGGACTTCTACCCCAAATAAATACCCTTTGTAAAGACCAACCCATTTTTGGTATTTCACATTAGCACCCCTTTGGCTGACTAATACAACTTGGATGACACCTTGATTTGGACATTTTCTTGGCCTCAAAATCATGAGTGAATAAATTCCCATTGTTTTACCTGACCCATTACATGTGCTTAAGCAACTTAGGAAACAGCTGCCAAAAGCAATAATATCAGAAATGAGTCAGCTTTTACAATGGTGATTTATTAAGTTGCAAACATATAGTTCTGAGGCCATACAAGTGTCCAAATCAAGGCATTTTCAGGTGATGCTTTCTCCTTTAAGGTCAGCACATGGAGACATCTGCTGGACTCTCCCTTCACTTTCCAGTTTTGTTGATTCAGCTTCTGGCTTCCTCTCTCCCATATTCTCTTGATTTCAGCTCCTTGCTTTTTGGCTTTCTCTCTCTGTTCCCATGGCTTTTTCTCTATGTCTCTCTCTCTATTCAACCTGTTTATAAAGGGCTCCAGTAAGACCCATCCTGGGTCATGCCCTACTGATGTAACCTAATCAAAAGAAGTTCACACCTACAATACTTTTACACACACGGTAATGGATTAGCCCTAAGAATCTGAATTTCTTCAGTCCATAAAAGATTCAAACTGCCACACATACATCACACTTTGGGTCAATATTATATGTGTCTCTTGTAATCTAATATATGCATGAAGTGCATTTTCTCAACAAATTTAAAGATATTTTATTACTTAATTATTTTTAGGCATGTCATGCCTACTATTTATGTTATGTATAATGTCCCTTAAATGGTATTTATCTGATGTTTTTCTCATGGTTAGACTGGAGTTATATTTTAGGGACACAGCTGCTAAGGAAAAAAAGACTGTGATTAAAAAAGAGAACAACCCAAGCCCAGGGTTGGAAGGGAACAGTTGCACATATTTAATATGCATATATTCTTGAAAGTTTCTGTGTATGCCCAGGGCAAGATACAGTTTCAGAGAGACTTTAGAAGGACTGATCTTTTAACCATGGGCTTTTAAACAAAGCTAATACATGTGTAGTTGAAACCTTAGGTAAGAGGAAGAATCTTTCTTCTAGCTATAGCACATAAAAATAATCAAATGCCAAGACTTCAAAAAAAAAAAAAAAAGATAAAAAGTCATGCAAAGAAACAGGAAGAGATGGCCCACAGAGGAAGTACAAACATTTTACTAACTAATCAAAAATGTTAAGTGAACTCCCAGGATAAGATCAAGGAACTGAAGAAAAACATAGGCATAGAACAAAAGGAAATTAGGAAAATGATACAGGAACAAAATTAAGGATCATAGATTTTAAGAGAAAAGAAAGTTTAAAAGAACTTTTGAGGCCAACATTTCCCTAATATCGAAGCAAGATAAAGACATCACAATAAAATCACATACCACCTTCCCAATGCAAAATGCAATGTAGCTACATACCAATTTCCCAATATTAAAATGCTCAATACAATATGAGCAAATCCAAACTAAAAGCATAGTTATACAAATGACTGAATGGGATTTATCCCAAGAATAAACTGCATTACACCAAATTAACAGAATGAAGGTGAAAAATCACAGGATCATTTCAATTGATGCAGAAAAGGCATTTGATAAAATCCAACACCCTTTCATGATAAAAACATTCAGGAAAAGGAATAGAAGGTAACTTCCTCAACGACAAGATAAATGGCCTACATGAAAAGCCCACAGCTAACATCATACCCAGTGATGAACAACTGAAAGCTTTCCTCTTGATGTCAGGAACATGAGAATGATATTTGCTTTCATCACTGCTATTCAACATTTTATTGGATGTCTTTGCCAGAGCAAATAGGCAAGAAAAAGAAATTAAAAAGCATCTAATTGGGAAAGGAAGAAGTGACAGTATCTCTATTTGCAAATAACATAATCCTTTATGTATAAAATCCCAAAGAATCCACTAGAAATTTACTAGAACTAATAAGTGAATTTACCAATGTTGAAGGTTAAAATATTAACCTTCAAAATCAGCCGTGTTTCCATACATGTGTTTTAATTTCCTAGGCTACTTAAAGCATATACCTTGAAATGGTTTAACTTAAAATTGGGAATTTGTTAACTTACAGTTGAGACTGTGAGAATGTCCAAATCAAGGAATTATCAAAGTAATGCTTTCTTCCTGAAGACTGGCCTTGGCTGTGCTACCACGTGGCAGGGCATATGATGGCGTCTGCTGACCTCTCCCTTCTTTACTTGGTTCTACTGATTTCAGCTTCCAGATACTGTGGATTATTTCTCTCTCTCTCTCTCTCTCTCTCTCTGTATTCATTCTATTTATAAAGGACTCCTTAATGAGGTGGGTCACACCTTAACTGAAGTTACCTTATCACAAGATACTACTTAAAATATGTTTACACCTGCAGGAATGTACTAAATTTAAGAACATGTTTCTCGGGAAGCGGGTGTGGCTCAGTGGATAGAGGCCCCGTTTACCATATGGGAGGCCCGGGTTCGCGTCCCGAGGCCTCCTTGTGAGGGCAGGCTGGCCTGAGCGGTGCGGTGGGCTGATGCAGCAACCTCACGGCAGGAAGTGGGTGTGGCACAATGGATAGAGCACCCGTTTACCATATGAGAGGCCCCGGGTTCGCTTCCCTGCGCCTCCTTGTGAGGGCAGGCCGGCTCGCGCAGAGCCGTGGGCTGATGCGGCAAGACCTCACAGCAAGGGGGAGATAAGCAGACACAGAGAAGACACGCAGCGAATGGACACAGCAGCACAAGCAGCAAGGGGGTGGATAAATAAAATAAAATAAATAAATCTTTAAAAAAAAAAGAACA
>JAQZBX010022948.1:0-31183 GCA_029593785.1 Cabassous unicinctus | reverse complement strand
TTGATGGGAGGCAGATTTGATATTGGTTAAATCTCTTGTCCTCCACTAGTCTGCTGGCTAATAAAGCCCCTTTTCCTTCTCAGCCTAGTTCGGTATGTCTATCAACTCTGCCAGGCCAAGTGACAAGCCCATGGACTGTTCCGGTCTCCTTCAGTTTGGCACCCCAGACGGGACCGGCATCCTTGTGAGAAGAATGCTGCCTGGTGGATTCCTGGACCCCCAGTACAGGACATTTGTGGGTTTGAGCTCTGTGGCCACAGGAGTGTTTTATTCCAAGAGTCGGAATGGGAATGTCTTGCCCCAGGCTGCAAAGGAAAACAAGTTCTGTTCTGTGTGTTGCATGTGAGAATTGTATTGTCTTCTCAGCAGCATAATAACTCCTGCCAAAGCTGTAAGCGGCAAAGCTGCACTTGGTTTTCGGCTTGGATTAGGGAAGGAAGCAGCCCCGCGCATAAGGAGGTGTTGCTGAGATTGGTTACCTAGGCCTTGGTTTCTTGGTACTTGTTTGATTAATTGTAATTAGAATGGGAAATAACCAGAGTTCAGAGGGAAAGAGCAACCCCCTAGGCTGAGTTATTAAGCACTGGGAACAAATTGGGTATGAACCTATGACTAAAAAGAGAGTGATCCGTCTTTATAAGGAAGTCTGGCCTCAATATGCATTAAAGAATGAACAAAAATGGCCAGCCCAAGGGTCCTTAGAATATAATACTATTCTACAATTGGAGTTGTTCTGTAGGAGATTAAGTAAATGGATGAAATTCCTTATATTCAATGTTTTATGGCACTAGCCCAAAATGAAAACTTCAGAGGGAACGTTTCAGGCATGGTATATTGCCGGTTAGTCAGGCCCCGAATCCCCAATGTTCAAGACCAGAGATGACAAATACTTATTAGCTCAACCAGCCAAGAAGTTAGTTACTGAAACCTCTACTTCAAAACAAGAGTTAAGTAATTGTAAAAATGAGGGAAGCACAAATTAGAAAAAAACCTCTTCCTGATTCTAACCCCACTGACGCTGATAAAGTTTTAGAGACCATCATTGTTTCAAATACTTCCAGGCCTGGAATTGCCACAGCCCCAATACCTCTTCCACCCCCACATCAGGGGATGGAAACAAACCTGGGTCACTGTTAGATCCCCCAGAAATGGCTTCTCCACCCCACACCCGAAGTGATGCAACTTTTGGCCAAGATGCCTCTGCTTCGGGAGGACAAGGCCAGGGTCAAGTTCCCCTCCGACAAGTACCTACAGGAATAGATGAGCAAGGACAACCAAGGGGCTAGCCATACATGCATACTCCATTTTCAACATCAGATCTATGTAACTGGAAAGATCAGATCCCTAGCTACAGAGAGGACCCCAGAAGGATGGAAAGCCTTTTCAAATCTATATTCGGAACTCACAACCCTAACTGGGCAGACATTTAGTCTTTACTGAATACACTTTTAACCGCAGAGGAAAAGCAGATTGTATTAGAAAAGGCTCAAGATCATGCTGATTTTCTAGCCAATAGTAATCCCAACAACCCCATTCATGGCCCGGGAAGCCAAGCAGTACCAGTAACTGACCCCAACTGGAACCCAAACGAACAAGGGGACTGAACTAAACTAGATTATTACAAAGCTTGCATAATAGTAGGACTCAGGAATAGAGTTCCTAACCAGAAAATTTAAGCAAAATCCAGGAAATTGTCCAGAAATCGGATGAAAATCTTGTATTCCTTGAGCGACAACTTGAGGCTTATGGCCAGGTCACTGACCTAGACCCAGAAGATCCTGTTAATCAATGCAATGTTAACCAGTCTTTTATCTGCCCAAGTGCTCCCAACATCTGTCACAAATTACAAAAAGTAGTGGGACAGCTAGGACTGCCAATTTCGGCCCTAGTAGGAATTGCTTTCAAGGTATATTACAATCGGGAAGCAGCCCAAGACAAGCATCATAAGAAAACAATCGCACATAAGGCTCACTTAAATGCCAACCTTTTAGGGGCAGTCCTGAGCAACACCCTCCAGCAGCAGAAGGAGCCAATGAAAGGTAAGACCTCTGGGGCCCTAGAAAACCCTTGGGTCCCCAGAAGTGTGCTTGTTGCAAAGAAGGGCATTGGAAGCGAGAATGTCCCACTCTCACAAAGAAGGGAGCACTAAAGTCTCCCGGCCCCTTGACCCATTGCCCACAGCTGATGGGGGACAAAGACAGGGATATGGAGTGACACAGCCCACGGGCACTTTTCACTGGTTGGGAAACAATATCTACCACCCACAAGGAAACTTGTGTCTCTCTCCAAGTGGATGAGAAATTAGTAAATTTTCTGGTAGATACAGGAGCAACTTTTTCAGTTCTAAATAAAAACTCACTCAAAAGACAGATGAGTCCATCCCAATTATTGGAGTTTCAGGAATTACCAGTGACCTGTTTTTCCTACCACTGCTCCAGTGTCAGGTCGGAGACACCCAGTTAATGCACAAGTTCCTCAATATGCCTGAATGCCCTATCTCTCTCCTTCTCACCCAAAGAGATCAACAAACAGGTTCCAGAGGTGCATCCTACGCTCTCCACGTAGCCAGGCTAGGTCTGGCAGAAAGCACTGAGAAGTTTGGAGTACCCGAAGAAATAAAACAGGTACCAGCTGAAGTAAGGGCCATGGCGGGGGCGCCGGGAAGAGCAAGGGATGCGCAAGAAGTGAAGGTAAGGCTGCAACAAAACAGCACACCTCCACACTTAAAACTATACCCACACAGATGTGACACAAAAACAGGCATTGCACCCCGGATTAAGAAGCTCTTCAGTTGGGGCCTAATCAGACCCTACCAGTCAGACTTTAACACACCCATCTTACCAGACCTAAAACCTGGTAAACAAGAATACCATTTTGTATAAGATTTAAGAGCTGTCAATCAAGTAGTAGAAGACATACATCCAACAGTGCCTAACCCATACACTCCCTTTACCAACATTTCAGGTGCGTGTGCTTGGTTCACTGTTTTAGATTTAAAAGAAGCTTTTTATTGCATACCCCTAGAAAAAGAATCACAAAAACTGTTTGCTTTTGAATGGGAAGATCCTGATATAGGAATAAAACAACAATATTGTTGGACTGTGTTGCCACAAGGATTCAAAAATGCCCCAACTCTTTTTGGGCAAGCACTATCCAAAGAATTACATAGGAGTATAACTCCAAGGACTTTTCCTTCAATATGTTCATGATATACTCATAGCCAGTAAAACCCAAGAAACCTCAAATCAAAACACCATAACAATGCTAAAAAGGCTAGCAGAAAAAGGATATAAAGTATCTGAAAAGAAAGCCCAAATAACACAGGTCCATGTTAAATATCTTGGGTTCTAACTGTCAGATGGACAACAGGCCCTTACTGTCTAGCAGAAAGGAAACTTTAAGGCGAGTATCAGAACCTAGAAACAAAAAGGAACTTAGAGGATTTCTAATCATGGCTGGCTATTGCAGGCTTTGGGTACCAAATTTTGGACTTATTGCTAAACCCCTATATAAAACCCTAAAGGGGGAAGAAAAAGATCCTTTAGAATTGACCCCAGAATACTCTCTAGCATTTCAAAAACTTAAAGATGAACTTCTCTTGGCCCCAGCCCTAGGACTCCCTGACCTAATGAAAGAATTTGAACTCTTTGTACATGAACAGCCAGGCATTGCACTAAGAGTATTAGTACAAGAATTTGGAGGAAACCTCTGACCGGTTGCATACTTATCAGAACAACTCGACTCAATTGCCAGAGGCTGGCCAGCCTGCTTATGAGCAGTAGCTGCAACCAGCGATCTTTCCAGAAAGCATAAAGGTTCACATTAGGCTTTCCCACCTGAGTCCTCACCCTGCATTATATTCTTACTTTACTAGAACAAAAGGGGCATCAATGGTTAACTATGGGCCATCTAAGCAAATATCAAGCCAGCTTACTAAACAACCCAAATGTCACATTAAAAACTATAGATACTTTTAGAGAGGTTTTGGATCACAGAATGGTCACAGCAGTGGCAGGGGAGGATTACTGGTGTGGGATGTCAATGATGTGGGGACATATGGGAAGGGGTTCACCTGGGGCATGCCTCTAAGACATGAATATGCTCAAGTGTTCATGGGACATTGTCTTGGTGGGTGGAGATCCACACAATAACTGAAAGAATATTGAATTCCCATCCTGGGAAGTTCTGTTACATTCTCTAATAGGACAGCAAGAATCCCCCAAGTGCAAGGACAGTGCCTAGTGAAGGAAGACAGACCATTATGCCAGGCCCTTGACATTGATGATTGTACTTATGAAACTTTTCTCGTGAAATTGAAACTTAGACTAATATTATATACTGGCTAAGAGTTACCTCCTGAAAGCCTCCTTGTTGCTCAAGTGTAGCCCCTCTCTAAGCCAAACTCTGCATATAAACACACTACCTTTCCCCCGGCGTTGGACATGACTCCTAGAGAAGAGTCTCCCTGGCACCAAGAGATTATTACCAAGCACCAACTAGCAATGCATCTGAAAAAGATCTTGACCAAAAGGAGGAAATGGTAAATACAAATGAGTGTTTATGGCTAAGAGAATTCAAAGTGAATCCAGAGGTCATTCCAGAGGTTATGCTTATGCACATCTCAGCAGGATCTCATTGACTGCCACAGTAAACAGTGCCTCAAACAGCAGGGCTCCTGAGGGCTCTAGAGACATCCAGACACTATAGGCAGGGCAGACAGCTCAGGAGTTTGGCACCCAGCCAGTGGAACTTACCTTGGAATTTATGCTACCCAGTGTGACAGAGTTGGACTCATTTGTGGTTTCCCTACACATGGCTCTTCTGCCTCTTCTATTTGAACCTATAGTTAGTACTATACTTGATAAGTATATGTCCAATAGACTTAAATCTTTTGTCCATCCATGTGCCATTTGGGCCCTGAATCTCAGCAGAGTTGCAAAACCTACTCTTCAGATCACTGGACTCACCCAGGACAACTAACAAGGAGATGATGATGGACAAGCCCTTCCCAAGGAACAGAGAATATCTGCAAGTGCAAGCAAGATAGTCCCATCCATCTGTCCCATGGGATCTAAGCCTCCTCACAATTAAAAACAGAGTGGGAATCACCATCCCAAAATCCTCAAGATTGGGGAATGAACAACGGACTAAAGTAGACATTATTATTCTACTATAGACTTATTATTATTCTAGCAATGGAAGAACTCCTATCATTGATGTAAAGGCAGTGGCCATCAGAGGTTCTGAGGGATGGGAGAGGGAAGAATAGGTGTAATATGGGAGCATTTTGGGGACATTGGATTTGTCCTGAATGACATTGCAGTAACAGATACAGGTCATTGCGTATTTTGTCATAACTTACAAAATTGTGTGGGACAAGACGTAAACTATAATGTAAACTGTAGTCTGTGGTTAGTAGCAATGCTTCAATATGTGTTCATCAATTGTAACAAATGTACCACACTACCACACTAATGAAGGATGTTGTTAATGTGGGAAAGTGTGGGAGTGGGAGGGAGTGGGGCATCTGGGAATCCCTTATATTTTTTACATAACATTTATGTAATCTAAATCTTCTTTAAAAATAAAAAATTAATTATATATATTAAAAAAAACTATAGATAAGCTCAATCTGGCTACCTTATTGCCTGAATTTAATTAAAGAGCAGAATGGAATACTACCAGGCATGATTGTGTACAACTACCTGACAAAGTATACTTTAGCCACCCAGGACTAACAGATACCCCATTATCAGACCCAGATCTAGAATTATTTACAGGTGGAAGCAACTACATGGACCATAGAAAATGAAGAGCAGGCTACTCAGTAGTCACTTCCTCTGAAATATTAGAAGCAAAGCCTTTGCCCACAGGAACTTCAGCACAAAGAGCCAAACTTATTGCTCTCTTAAGGACCCTGCAACTAAGTGCAGGACAAAAGGGGAACAGATATACAAACTCTAGATAAGCTTTTGCCATCCTACATGCACATGGACCATTTGGAAAGAATGTGACTTATTAACCACTGGCAATAAAAACATTAAACATGTAGACCTGACCTTACAGTTGTTAAATGCAGTTTTACAACCAAAAGAATTGGCAGTTATTCATTGTAAAGACATCAAGCTACTAATAGCAAAGAAGCTAAAGGCACTAAACTGGCAGATAAAGTAGCCAGAGAAGCAGCAAAAAGGGAAATCCTGTCCCCCACCCACCCACCCCACAACCCTTGCTTTGTTTTACCCAAACCACCCACTATTACCTCACAGTGAACAAGGACCTGAACTAGAGACATTTGGAAAACCTCAGTATTCAGAAAAAGACTTAGCAAGGACAAAAGAATGGGGATTTACATGTCTAACTAAATGGGAATGGTTACAAAATGAAAATGACTGCAGTGATATGAGTAAAATTCTTGCCCCAGAAAACCTCCTCAAATCCATCATAACACACTTTTGCCAAATTACACACTGGATGAGAAGCGCTTTACAAATGGCTCAGTCAGTTTCTAATTGGACCTAACCTATGCCAAACTATTCAAGCTGGAACTGATCAATACATAGCATGCAGTGAAGTCAATCCTCAGGCCCGCCTAAAAGTACCAGCTTTAACACAAGGTGTACAATATTGGGGATTAGGCGGAGGAGAAGATTGGCAAGTAGATTTTTTTTTTTAAAGATTTATTTATTTATTTATTTATCCCCCCCTTGCTGCTTGTGCTTGCTGTGTCCATTCGCTGCGTGTCTTCTCCGTGTCTGCTTATCTCCCCCTTGCTGTGAGGTTCCGCTGCATCAGCCCACCGCGCCACACAGGCCGGCCTGCCCTCACAAGGAGGCCCCAGGAAGCGAACCCGGGGCCTCCCATATGGTAAACGGGGGCTCTATCGATTGAGCCACACCCGCTTCCGCAAGTAGATTTTTCTGTAATGCCTAAGGCCCCTGGAAATTTCAAATATCTGCTAGTATTTATTGACACTTTTACTGGATGTGTAGAAGCTTTCCCTTGTAGAACTGAGAAAACCCATAAAGTTGTTAAATGTTTGCTAAAAGAAATTATTCCCACGTTTGGACTCCCTCTATCCATTCAAAGTGACAATGGCACTGCCTTCATCTCTAAAGTAGTCAAAGATGTTTCTGGTTTATTGGGTATTGTTTGGCAGTTTCACTCTTCTTATAGACCTCGATCCACAGGAAAAATAGAGCAAATGAACTGAACATTAAAAGAATATCTAGCAAAAATTTGCTTAGAAACACAGTTAAAATGGGATAAAGCCCTGCCCGTTGCACTCCTGAGGATAAGAGTAGCACCCCGAAGGGGAGTAGGTTTAAGTCCTTATGAAATCATATACGGGAGGCCATTTCTAAAAGTGGAATATGCTGGAAATATGCATCCTAGTTCTGAATTAGCCACTATTCAATGTGTAAAATCCCTAGGAGGAACTTTAACTGAAATCAATAACCATGCTCCCAGCTATCTTAAGTTCCCCACAGACTCCTTTATACAACTACCAACCTGGAGATTGGGTATGGGTAAGAACATGGGAAAACTTACACCCCCAAGCCAAATGGGTAGGTCCAAACCTGGCATTACTTGTCACTCACTCATCTCTTAAGTTACAGGGCATCAGACCGTGGATCCATCATACTAGAGTCAAGCTACAAGCAATCCTGCATGGTGACTCTCCACCACTCAGCCGAAAAGCAGCTGTTCCCATGGACCATCCCAAAGACCCTGAACATAAATATACCTGTGAACCTCTAGATGGACTCAAACATTTGTTCAAAAGGAGAAATCCTTTATAAGTCACAGGTGGTTATTATATTTGCTATTAATTGCCTTTTTCTTCATTTTCCTAGGAGTATGGATCCTGGTTAATTTAATGTGTTTATTCATTGAAAATTAACTCATAATTAACATGATTACCCAACTTTTACTTAAACTCTCTTTCCTACCTTTAATTATAAATCACAAGATAATAAACTCTTCTTTCAGGGGCTCATTCTTATGCTAACTCTATAAACCAATCTAATTGTTGGATTTGTGGACAGTTGCCAATTTCAAGCATTTCTGGACTACCCTGGTAAGTATCTCCTTTACAAGGTACTGATTGGAAAGCTTTAAAATATTTCATAAAAGAAATGCAAGAACATGAAGGAACATTAAATACCATAGACATAACCAGAGCCTACCCCGCCTATTGGCCAGTAAACTTAACAAAACCTGGTCATCAGCTTGATTCTCAAATGATGTTACTACTAAAACTGTTTTTCAGTTAGATGATCAAGCTGAAAATTTAACTGTAAGAGAAAAAGATGGACATTTCCAACTTTGGGATGGAATGGTTGGCTCACCCAGGTTACAGCAAACTAGTCAGGTAGCACCCCTATGTTGGTAACAATGCAATCACTCCTGGCAACATAACCCTTCTCTCAATCATAAATTAGGACACTTATTAACAGAAAACTGTCAACAAACAATCACCCTACAAGCAAGTGATTGGTTTGGCACTGACTGGGAAAATAGACCTGGAATTTACTGGATAGCCCCAAATGATACCAAAGGATTTGTGGAACAAGTTTGTGGCCATAGCTCCCACCAGGTTGGCTAAGAAGGTGTACCCTAGGGTGGCCTGAGTCCAAGGAACTGTTCATATCTCCCTCCCATCTGCTGTAGCTAACCTACACCTGTTACAAGCTAGATGGACTTGTTCCATCTTTCATAGGTATGATCATCTAGCAGCAATTTTTGTTCCTTCCATAGCAATGGGGGATGTTATAGCAAGCCCTGCATGATCTCACCCCTGCCTACCCCTCTATCTCCTTTCATTTCACTTTTTATTCACACATGTCTTTGTTCACTCAAAACTATTTATTGAGTGCCTACTATGTCCAAAGCCCTCTTTTAGGACTGGGGAAAAGTAGTGGGGGGAAAAATCAGGCAAAAATTCTTTCCTTCATGAAGTTTACATTCTAGTGGAAATGGATGGATAAAAAACAAAATATTTAAGTAAAATAATTAGAATGTTGGAGGATCATTAGTCATTCACTCTGCTTCAGCCTCACTGGGCTTCTTTCAGTTACTCAAACTTTTCTAATTCCTCTGCCTAAAATGCTCTTCCCTCACCATTCCCACAGCCCACCATTTATATCCTGGTGTCAGCCTAAAGTTCGCTTTTCCAGAGAGACCTTCCCTGATCTCCCATTCTAAAATAGCAGCACCTTGGTATTCTCTTTCATAGCACTTGTCACATTTTGAAACTAGATATATAGAATCATTATAGATTAGATAGATAGGTAGGTAGGTAGGTAGTAGGTAGATAGATAGATACATACATACCTACATATCGATAGATCATGTATATGAATTCATGTGTACTTATTTAATATCGATCGTTCTCACTGAAGATTTACCTCTGTAAGTACAGACATCACTTCTATTTTGTTCACTTATTCTACCCCCCAGAGCCTAGTACAGTCCATGCCTGGCATATGGAGGCACATAATAAATACTTGTTGAAGGATGAATCTATGAATTAATTATGTGGATATGAAATTGGTCTTTGAAAGAGAGCATTAGTACTTTTATAAGCAGAGAGAGATAGAAAGAATTTCTTAGGCGGGGGAACTGTGTGGGCAAAAACAGAGGCGGGAATTGACATGGCATGATTGGCAGGCTATTAGCCATTCTTTGACTAACGTCATGGGTGATGATATTAAAGGGTGGATTGGGGACAGATGAGGAAAGGTCTCCAAAGCTGGGACTTAGTTTGGACAGCAGTAAAAATAAGCAAATAGAAAGCAAGCATACCTTCACAGAGCAGCACTGTATCCCTTTGGAACAGTCCTAGACCCAACTCAAAGTCGTTTCAACAAGCCACTCAGAAATCATAAAGGTAAGTAAGGTCTGTGCCCTTGGGGTCAATACGCTTAGCATACAAGTAGCCTCCTTCATCTCAACCAATTTAATATTTGAAAATAAATTTTTCTGATAACAACAGACAGCTTGGGTTCAAATCCCTCTCATAGGCAAGTTATGAAATCTCTCTTTGTTTCCATTTCCTCAGATGTAAGATAGAGATAATTGCAGCACCTGCCTTAAAAAGCTGTTGTCAGGAATAAATGACATAACAACCTTTTATGGTGCTGGGCACACAGTAAGCTCTCAACAAAAGTCAGCTTTGGAGTTTTCAATCTAAGTGCAAAGAGAGAAGATATAGACAAAGCAGCATGCAAAAAGTCCCCTATTTGTCTAGATGTTTTCAGCTTAGCCTGGAAAAGGATTATGATAAAGGACATAATGAGGTGTCACTCCATTCAACATTCAGCAAGATCACCTCTTTTAATGAAATAAGAAGTGACACCTTGAGCCATGGGGAAACCCATGAGTTTTACTGACCAGTCATTTTCAATACATGCAACTTTATAGGATTCTTGGTTTTTTCCAGAAAATAAAAAACAGTACTTATTATTTGTAACAATATTACAAAATTTAACTTTTACAAGTTCATATTTCTTTTCAACAACTGACAAAACTTGATCATTTTGTATGTTATTTCTCTGAAAAAAAAAGATAAACTAGTGATTTCATCCTGGAAAATTGAGGTTTGGAGGAGTACTTAATCTTCCAGAACTCTAAGTTATTTGTTTTCTTAAAGTCATTCATTACCCCAACAGGAGTGACATGCAAATTTTTTTTAATACACTTTACTTTTAGAGACATTTTAGATTACAGAAAAGTTACATCGAAAGTATAGGGAATTCCCATATAACCCACCGTCTTCACCTCCCACATTTTCCCCTATTAATAACATCTTACAATAATGTGATACATTTGATACAATTGATGGACCAATATTGAAGCATTGCTACTAGCCAAGGTCTTTAGCTTATATTATGGTTTACACTTTGCACTGTACAGTTGTATAGGTTTTGACAAAATGTATAATGGTCTGTATCTGCCATTGTAATAAAATGCAGAACAATTCCAATGCCCTAAAACTGCCCTATGTTCCACCTATTCTTCCCTCTCCCTTCCCTCAGAACCTCTGGTAACCACTATCTTTATATCTATGTTGGAAGTTCTTCCATTACTACAATACAAATAAGTCTACTTTGGTCCATGTTGCACTCCCCCCTTATATTTGTTCATTCCTCAATTTTGAGGCTTTTGAGATGGTATTGCCCACTCTGCTCAGATTGGGAGGGAGCTTAGATCTTATGAGCCAGATGGAAGGAATTATTTTGCTTGCGGTTGTAGATACTCTGTTTTGTTTTGGTTTTTTTGGGGGGGATGGGGGTTGTCCATCATCATCATTTTTTTAGTTGTGCTGGGTGAGTCCAATGAATTGTAGCATAGGTATTGGCTGCAACTCTACTGAGATTCAGGGTACAACCGGCATATGACAGACAGAAGATTTAAGTCTCTGGGACATATATTTAATGGATATAGTGCTAATTATAGGTTCAAATAAGAGGATTAGAAGAATCATGAATAGGGAAATTATAAATGAGTCTAACTCTGTTATGTTGGAGAAATAGGTTATCATATATTCCAGGGTAAGGCCTACCAATGGGGTGCTAATTTCATGAGACTGTGTGCCTTGCCTATAGTGTCCAGACGTTTTTAGAGCCCTAAGGAACACCCCTGTTCAAGGTTTTGTTTACTGTGACAGTTAGTGGGATCTGCCTGAGACATATATAAACACAACTTCTAGAATGACCTCCTGAATCACTTTGAAATCTCCTAGCTGTAAAACATTTTTATTTAACATTTCCCCCTTTAATCAGTCTTTTTCCAAATGCATCATTGAGTTAGCACTTGGTAGTAATCTCTTGGTGCCAAGGAAGCTCATTCCCAGGAGTCATGTCCTAAGCCGGGGGAGGAAGGTAGTGAGTTTATTTGCTGAGTTTGGCTTAGAGAGAGGCCACATTTGAGTAATAAGGAGGTTTTCAAGAGGTAAATCTTAGGCATTAGTGTTGTCGGCCTCAGTTTCAATTTTACTAGAATTAGGTCCCTAAGTACCTTGGCATATCGGTCTGTTTTCTTTTATTAGGCACTGCCTATATACTCCAGAGATTTTAGCCACTCTATTTGAGAAAGTAGAAGGACTCCTCAGGATGGGAGTTTAATGTTTTGTTGGTTATTGTGTGGGTCTCCATCCATCAAGAAAACAACCTATGACACCATAAACATATTCATTTTCCATAACAGCATGCCCCAGGTGCATCCCTCCCCACACATTCCCCTAACACCAACCCCTTGCACCAGTGACACTCCCCTGTTCATAGGTCCTGCAGGAACACTCCCACCATCACTTTTCAGGATTCTTAATCCTCTGTACTTCCTTTCAGCCAGAATATTTGCTCAAGGGTGCCAAGGTGTGACAGTAACAGCTCAAGATTCATCCTTAACCCTGTACCCCTTCTCTCAGTTAATGGGCAGAAGATAGGTAGTGTTTCAGGGAATGTTTGAGACAGACCTGGGAGCATGGCATGGAGACAATGAAATCTAAGTGGATTCTTGACAAGAATGTGCTTTACAGAATTGACTGAAAGGGTCCAGCATCTAACCTCCACATTCATACAAATGTTCCAGATATGGTTGTACATGCAGTACTCATGTGACAACCACCTTTGTGAATCCAACATCACCACAAAAGGGAAGTTTCTACAGGTATATATAGTCAGAACCTCTAGTAATCACTTTACCAGCTCATTTATTGCTTTATGCATGTCTTTGAACAAATCATTTAACCTCCCTGTGCAGCCTCCTTATCTATAAACTGGGGATCAGGTCATCTAATCTACTGGAAAATGAATTATCACATACACAAAAATGCCTAGCACACAATCAAGAATATAGCAGTAGCTTACACTTCCTGATTTCTTACTGTGTGCCAGGATCTGTGCTATGTGTTTGGTATACATTCTACCATTCAATCCACACACAAGCCTATGGGGTAGGAACTTCTTTTCCTGCTGTCTATTATTGTCTCCATTGTGCAGTGAGGCCAGATAATTTTTTCAGTTTCACACAGAGTTTGGATTTGCACCCAGGCAGTTGGATTCATGAGGCTGTGGTATAAAATTAAAAACAATCACAACAACAATACTAACTGCAGCTCATATATTTTGATCCCTTGCTCTATGGCAGGTGCTATTTTAAAAGTTTACATGGATCTTCTCAAATCCTCAGGTCACTCCAATGAGGCAAGCACTTCTTTTACAGATTAGGAAACTGAGGACATTGAGAGCATCTGCAGCTAATTGATCCTCCTGAAAACATGGACTAAGAATTGCCCTCTAAAATGAGAACTTCAAGTGGGGAGACATCAGATTGGGGTTTACAGCTGCAAAGAGTGTAATGATCTGCCAGTCATCCAAGACTCCTTCCCCCCTACCCCCATATCCCATCAATTACATGTCCTGCAATCTCACCTCCTGAATATTGTTCTAACTCATTCCTTCCTCTTCAACCCACCTTGAATACTCTAGTTCAGGCCTTTTTGCCTCTCATTGGCCTCCCACCCTGGTCCCTCCTCAGTCTTGTCCTCTCCACACCACACCCCCCACACACACACTAAAATCCCCTCAGTGGCTCCCCTGTCACCTACATAGTAAGGTCAAATTTCCTTCCCCCATCTCATCTTTCTTCAGTAGCTAATTATTCTTGCTAGTCCTTCCTTGAATCCCCAGGTTAAGCAGTAATATCTCTCTTCCAGGCTTTCAATATACCCTGCATTCTTAGTGTATTAAATTGAATGTATCTGTTTGTATGTCTGTCTACTCTACCACCCTGCACATTTCTGAAGAAAAAGAAATAATCTGTGTTTTCTTATTCTCTGTTTCCATGACTCATAGTATAGTGTGTGACATATAGTAAGCACTCAATAAATATGTTAAGGAATCAGCAAAAGTCAATGGGCAGAATGCAAATTCTTAGCATTTTGTTAGCTATTATTAACATTCAGTGAGCTCTCCCAAGTTTGAGAATTATTTTAAGCAGCTAACATTAAACATTTGCTCTCATATGCACTTGACCTCATTTAACCTTCACGTTGTACCTATGAATTAAATCATGTTGTTACTGTCCCCATTTTACAGATGTGAAAACTAAAAGAAATTATGCAACTTTCCAGGGTGACATATCTGTTAAGTAGAGCTGTCATCTGAATCTGACCCCAGAGTCAAGTTCTTAACCAATAAGCCCAACAGTGGAGTGCCAGCAGATAAGCATCTATCATAAACTCAAGGCGAGAGACACCAGTGCTGCATATATGGGGGCAAAAATAAGCAGCCTACAGTCAAAGACTACATATTGCATATTCTTTATGAGTGTGTGTTTGGTTGGGGGTAGGTATAGCTCAGAAGTATTCCTGACTAGTCTGAGAAAGAGGCCCTGGAAGCTTCTGGTTTCACATTTCTTTTGTTTCCCTCTTAATGACTGATGGATAAGAGATGTAAGGATGGATCAGAAAGTGAAGTCTTTCAGGAAGCTCCCCTGCTGCCAGTCCCTGGTCAAGAACATCACTGAAGAATAATTTTCCACCTGGCCCCAGGGAAAAGTGATGTTTGCATCCCATGAAGTCTCATTGCTGGTAATTGATCAACTGCTGATAAGCTTGGTCTTTGCAAAGACTTTTCCTGCCAGCAAGGCATTGCAAAGTGTGGACTGGTGTGCTGTTTAAAAGCCTTATTCACAAGGAATATGCAGTCTCTTAAGGCCAGAATTGGAATAAGTTACACAATTGACAGGAGATGCTTGAAGGAGACTTCCAAGCTGTCAGCCTGTGGTGGTACAGAGAGGAGTCTCCACCACCTACAGCACCCTCTTTCACATCTAACACAGAGGCTCACTCCCCGCTTTCATAGCAATGCCTCCCTCCCTCTCTCTCTACCCACTCTACCCCTCAAGCTGTCCATGTGCAAGAATACCATAAGAAGTGAATATGGGCCAGGATGATAGAAAACCATGTCCCCAAGAGTGACTAAATTCATCTCACTACCTTCTTTACCATATTTTAACAGGCAAATTACTCTTGAAGTACTCAAGAATGCAACGTTTGTATGTCAAGTAGTCTTTGTACACCTCCTTGACTCGATTGGAATAATAAAAACAGCTCATATTTTTTGAGTGTTACTGTGTTCCAGGCTCTGTGCTAAGAGCTTTTTACATATGTTATTTTATTTAATCCTCAAGATTACCTTAAGATAACTCTGTAAGGTAGACGCAATTATTAACCTGTCTTATAAACAAGGAAATAGGACCAGAGAGAGGGTCAATAACTCATCCAAAGTCACTCGACTAGTCAAAGGAAAAGGTGGTTTTTAAACCGAAATGTGCCAAGTTCTGCACTAGTTCTATGGACCAAGAGCCATCTACTATAATCCAATGCAAACTATTCACTGACTGTCCTATAACAAAGCTATTCAAGAGACTGTGGTGTCACATTATGTGACTGTATCTGAGAGTCCCTATATCACTTTGAGATATATTCAGAAAGACAAACTCTTCCCAGACAGCCCTTTCTCTTACAAAATCTACCCACAGCCTTCAATGTGCAGAGGCACCTGGGCAGAATACCCCAGAGTGGGCAAGTCTGCACTGCTCTGCCAGTGATTTCAATGCTGCCCAGCCCATAACCTGAGCAGCTTATTTCCTGCATATCCCTGACAATGCTTACATCTAAAGCTGTCCCTTAAAGTTCTGTGGAATATCAAGATGAAGAATTGAACCAGTTTTGGGGTTTGGTTTGAGGGTTTCAGTTTGAGCATAGCAGCACCATTTTCAAAAATTATGGTGCCAAGGCAGATGGCAGGGCTCAGAACCATAAGCAGCCCTCCCCATCACCTACCTGCAGGCACTTCCAGCTAAATGTAGAGGTCTGAATAATGAATGAAAGGGCTGCAAGGTGCACTATCAGTAATTCCACATGTCCTTTTCCTAGAAAAAAACAGTAAAACAATGGGTTCTTCTTAGTGCATAGTCATCATGGCCAGGGCACCGTAACATGCACTATGTCATTTAATCCTCACAACCACCCTGTGGAGTAGATACCGGTGAGAAAACTGAGGTCTAGAGAAAATAAGTAACAGTACTTTTTTTTTTTTTTTTTTTTTAAGTAACCATGTGCTAGAGAAAGACCCTGTGAATGCAATCGAATGATAATAACAGTGGATATCCAAGGTCAGCTACTGGGGATTTCTTGGGTTGATGGTTCCTGCATTCCCATTGGGACAGTGGTGGGTCCTGGAATACTCCCAGAAAGAATGTTCCTTTCCACCACTGCACATGGAATAATGAAGTGGGCAGAATGCCGATATTAACACTAGAATACTTTAGTGTTTCCACGAGGAAATTTCTTCCAGGCATATCTCTGGAAATTTATATGTTTTTCTGAATTCCAAATCCCAGGAAAAGTCAATCAAGAAATCAGGAAAGTGGGGAAAAGAATTATAACTTTTCTGTGAGAATTAAAGCTTAGCCATCAGCATAGAGATGTTGTGGTTTGAAGGAACCCACCATCATCAAGTAAAATGCAAAAGCTGGAAGAGCTGATGTGTAGTTGAAGGTTAAGGCTGACATTTCCGGCAACTGGGACAGGAGCACGTAGGAGGGAAGCAGCCCTGATGCAATCATTCAGTCTCCCTTGTAGCTGTGACCATGTCATAAGTGTGTGTTCATGGTCCTGTCTGCTCCTAGCACTAAGTCATTTTCTGAAAAAAAAAAAAAAAAAAAAATTAAGTAATATTATATTTACATGCATATATACTTACAAAGATCCTATGAGTGGTGATCCAAAAACCCAAGAGTTTGGGAAGCAAACGAAATCCTTAAATTCAATAAATGATTCTATGTTGTGTCATTAACCTTGCGAGGAGATCCAATACTATATTATTCAAATACTACCAAATAATGTTTGTGGGCATTTTCAAGCATTTGAATCTTTCCTATAGTTCTTTGCAAATGCTCCTAAACTTAATGTTTTTTTTACTTATTAATACATTTTCTTAGATATAAGAAATAATAAGTTTAATAATAAGTAAAGAGTATGAAGAATGTTGGAAAAGTTTTAAAAATAGGCTTATGATTTGGGGAGTACCTTAGAATTCCTGGGAAATCTGATTTGTCATCCCTGAATCCAAAAAATTAATATCTGTTGCAAATTTGGAAACACTAGAAATCTTTAATCAGATGGTTGGGATGGAACACATCCTTTTACATGCTCAAGAGACTATTCTTTCTAGCTTTCCGAGGCAAGAGTGGCAGCACCCTACCCGAGTCATATCACTAGCTGATTACTAACATGTCATTGCTGGCATCGTCTCCCAGGCAAGAGACCTGTGATCAATTATGAACCCCAGAGGGCTCACTGGAATTCAGTCAGCTTTTGATGAAGCAATGTCATACTGTCAATATCCATCCATAGGTTATTGGTGGCACTTCAAGAATCAATAAAAGCAAGATAAAGCCAAACCTAAAGCCAGTAAGAAAGAAGAACCAAGCTCTATTTTTCCAGAGACAATATACAGACCTTTGACAAAATTTCCCACCTGAGTATGTCTAGCAAAGATCTGCAGAAAAGCTTATTCCAGTGGATCAGAAAAAGAAAGAGCCAGAACCTCTAGCACAAGCTGTAAAATCTAAGGAGACAGAAACCCCAAAGACTGTCCCACAAACAGTGAACACTAAAGACCCCCAGAAAAGCAGATAAGACTCCATTGAGTGCAGGATAAAAGAGAAGCTTACAAACTTCCTTTTCTCCCTTATCGTTCTACATCTCACCTCCCATTTGTGGCAGACTTTGAGTTCTAAAACACTTTGTCACAGCCCTCTCCTGTGTCTGGACAGAGTTTTTTCTTTAAGAAAGGATATTACCCCCAAGTGCTTTCTATATGAATTTTTCTTATGCATCTTTTGTACACACACACCCCCACCCCACACACACACCCCGGGCTGGGGCAGACCTCCACTCACTTGTATACCTATATATACAGGTTTTTTAAAAAGATATGTGATATGCATATATTGCAAAACACTTTTAAGTAGTTTGAGAACAACAATTGACCAAGGAAAGTTTACTGTTGTAGAAGACTTTTGTCTATGCATTGACATTTTATCAAGGTTGCTCATTTACAAATGTACCCCACTCACAAAGTTGTTTTAATGTTCATCTACATGCAGCTACTACACCAAAAATGGAAGTTTAAAAAAAAAACAGTCAAGTTATCTTTGTGCAAAAATCCATGCCAATCTTTTTTCAGTCTACTCAATGTGAGTACATATACTACGAAAGCAAGATCTTATGCAATTTTCATTCCATTTTACTCTATTTTATTTTATTTTATTTTATTTTAACAAATCCAAAACTTTCTCCAGAAAAGATGTGGTGGTGGCACTTTTATTTTAAGGAAAAACAACAGCCTCCACAAGACAATCCCCAATTGCAGCAGCAAGCAAGGACCCAATTAAATCCCAAAACCTACCCACCAAGAGTGACACATGGAGTAGCCTGGCATGTCTAATCCAAACAGGAGAATTTGGTCTTTATTCTGTGGGAAACAGGAAGTTCTTAGAAGACTGGTATGACCTTCCCAAGGCAATATTATTGAAGATAACTTTGTGTCTCTTGAATGAGATGATACAGTCATGTCAGCCAGCTGTTGTCACACTACCAAAAGCACCTCTCTAGAAGTCACCTTTATGCTTTTAGTCAATTTTTGCATATGGGGCAAAGGCCACAATACACTATTGTATAAATTAGTGGGAGGTGGGGGAAGCCAACGGTTTGGTAAATGGGAGGATGAATGGGCAAGTCACGGAATCTCTCTGAGCCTCATTTTCCTTGTCCCTAAAATGGGGATAAAATAGCTACCACATGAGAAGGAATGTAAAGTGCTCAGCACGGTGTCTGCCACATTAATATTAACTCTTCAAATATTAGCTAACATCACCACCACCACCACCATCATCCTCACCATCAGCTGCAACATTAGATCCACAGCAGCATAACAAGCTGCTCTCCAGGGCTTCCAGAGCAGACCTTCCCAGTTTCTTGAAAGCTCATTCCATAGGCAGTTTCTTACTGCTCATCATGGGATCCCTCCATGTATAGAGAGAATCCAATCAGAGGCAGGGCTTGAAGAACAATTTGTTGAGAAAGTTTTAAATAATTAAGAAACCTAAGGATGCTGACCAAGGAAAACAAATTAAGTGTGAATTCAAGTACCATGACAATCACCAGAAAATTGTAAGCGATTGGACATCCTTTGTGTTATTCAAGTGTTCCTGACAGATGTTAACCCTCCCCAATTGGGCCCCTTTACAAATGACAGTTGTCAACAACTATACTTGGTTAAATGCACCTTAAGAGAAGTGTTCAAAAATTGGCAGGCCCTGGACAACCAGCAAGATGGTAGCAGAGTAAGAAGCCCCATGAGTCAGCTTGTGCTGCAGGGCAGTTAGTTAGGGCAGCTATCTAAAGCACCTGCTTGGGGGATCCAGGCGACCAGAAGTGCATCCTGCAACGTCCTTGAAAGAGTGGAAGGAGGAGACTGCCCATTTGCAGAGAAAATTCGCGAGTAGAGCACTCCACGCCACGGAGGCCAGTGCCCATCCTCCACTGGAGGCACAAGCCGCCCCGGGAGCTGTTCCGCAGCTGGAATTGGAAGTTCCACTTCCCAAAAATGGGGGAGGAGGAGACGGCTGGGCACCAACCTCAGCTGCTGATTAGTAAATTCTGTGGGCTAAAGTATAATCCTAAGAACAGCTAAAGTTTGAACCTGTCGAAGTCAGAGAGGCCGGTAGCCGCCATTTTAACATCGCCCCCAGCATAAGAGGAAGCGGCGGGGTGGACTGAAAATCAGTGCAGGTGGGGACCGGCATCTTTCCATGCAGATCAGATTTCAGCTCTAGCCTAAGCCCCAGACCCACCTCTAGCAGGGAGGAAGCTGGGGGACCTGCGCCAGCCTCACCGTGGCCACACCGCGGAGGCCAGTCATCATCCTACTCTGGCGGCGCAAGCCGCGGCAGGAGCTATTCTGCGACTGGAGTTGGAAGCTCCATTTCCCAAAAACAGGGGAAGAAAAGACATTTGGCCACAGATTTCAGCTACTGACTAATAAATTCGGCAGGCTAAAATATAACCCTAAGAACAGCTAAAGTTTGAACCTGTTCAAGTCGGAAAAAGGCTGGTAGCCGCCATTTTGACTCCACCCCCAGCATGAAGGGAAGCTGGGCTGACTGAAAATCACAGTGAAGGTAGAGACTGGCTTCTTTCCACACAGACTGCAGCCCTAACCTAGGCTTCAGCTCCACCTCTGGCAGGGAGGGAACTGGCGGGACCTGCACCAGCCCCTCTGGATAACTGCAGATACATTTGGCTGGCACAGACTGAATAGTCAGAAGTCTAGTGGGGCAACTGCAATCACATTGGCCTGCACGGCATAGATTCCTGCCCACACCTGTAGCTCTATCCCTGCCCCAGGCAGGGGCGTGAAGCTTCATCAGTCTCTCTGGGCAACTACAGTCTAGGCCTGCACAACTTGGATCATTACGCATGGCTGTGGCTCTGTCCCTACCCCTGGCAAAGGAGAAAGGTGGAAGAAGCTTCATTGGTCCCTGGGGCAATGCAGAAAGCTTGAGCCTCCATAGATTACAGCACCAACTACATCCTCGGCTCCTACTACACAACCATCAAGGGAGAAAGGGCAAGAAAGCCCTAAACCACAGAGAAAAACTGCACCCAGAATAAATATATCTAGTAAGCCACATGCCAAGACACCAACAGAAATTACAACCCATACCAAGAAACAGGAAGATATGGCAAGTTAAAGGAACAATATAAGCCTCCACATGACATAAAGGAGTTGAGACAACTAATCATAGATGTTCAAACAAATCTCCTTAATAAATTCAATGAGATGGCTAAGGTTATTAAGGATATTAAGAAGACATTGGATGAGCACAAAGAAGAATTTGAAAGCATACATAGAAAAATAGCAAATCTTACAGGAATTAAAGACACAATAAATGAAATTAAAAATACACTAGAATCATATAACAGCAGATTTAAGGAGACAGAAGAAAAGATTGGTGAGCTTGAAGAAATGGCCTCCAAAACATACAAAAGAACAGATGAAGAAAAGAATGGAAAAAATTGAACAGGATCTCAGGGAACTAAATGACAGCAAGAAAATGCAAACATACATGTCATGGGTGTCCCAGAAGGAGAAGAGAAGGGAAAAGGGGCAGAAGGAATATTTGAAGAAATAATGGCAGAAAATTTCCCAACCCAATTGAAGGACATAGATATCTATGTCCAAGAAGCACAACATATTCCCATCTGAATAGTCCAACTCTGAGACACATACTAACCAAAATGTCAACTGCCAAAGACAAAGAGAGATTTCTGAGAGCAGCAAGAGAAAAGCAATACATAACATATAAGGGATACTCAATAAGATTAATTGCTGATTTCTCACCAGAAACCATGGAGGCAAGAAGACAGTGGTATGATATATTTAAGATACTGCAAGAGAAACACTTCCAGCCAAGAATCTTATATTTGGCAAGATTGTCTTTCAAAAATGAGGGCAAGTTTAGAATATTCACAGATAAACAGAAACTGAGAGAGTTTGTAACCAAGAGATTGGCCTTGCAGGAAATACTAAAGGATGTGCTACAGTCTGAAAAGAAAAAACAGGAGAGAAAGACTTGGAAGAGAGTCTAGAAATGAAGATTATATCAGTAAAAGTAACTAAAAGTATAAAAAGAGTGGTGAAAATAAAATATGAGAAATAAAACTCAAAGGCCAAAATGGGTGAAATAAGAACTGACTTTACAGTAATAACATTAAATGTTAATGGATTAAACTCCCCAATCAAAAGGCACAGACTGGCAGAAAGGATAAGAAAATATGAGCCACCCATATGCTATCTGCAAAAGACTCAGCTTAGTCTCAAGGATACCAATAGATTGAAAGACTGGAAAAGATACCCCATGCATACAGTAACAAAAACAACAACAACAAAAGCCATATTTATATCAGATGAAATAGACTTTAGGAGACACTAGTCATGTGTCTCCTAAATCTGAGGAGGAAGTCAGGGGGGAAAAAATTCCATTTACAATAGCAACTAAAAGAATCAAATATTTAGGAATAAATTTAACCAATGATATAAAGCATTTGAATTCAGAAAACTACAATGCATTGTTAAAAGAAATTAAAAAAAGAACTAAATAATTGGAAGAACTTTCCACACTCACAGATTAGAAGACTAAATATCCTAAAGATGTCAATTCTACCCAAATTGATATACAGATTCAATGCAATCCCAATAAAAATTCCACCAGCATTTTTTAATAAAAGGAAAACACTATTATCAAATTTATTTGGAAGGGTAAGGGGTCCCAAATAGCCAGAAACATCTTAAAAGGAAAAGTGAAGTTAGAGGACTCTCACTTTCGGACTTTAAATCATATTACCTAGCTACAGTGGTAAAAACAACATGGTACTGGCATAAAGACAGACACATAGACCAATGGAACTGAATTGATGGTTCAGAAAGAGACTTTTACATCTATGGTCAAGTGATTTTTTAAAAAGATTTATTTGCTTTATTTTTCTTTATTTATCACCCTCCTCTCCCAGATGGTTCTCTCATCAGTCTGCTCATTGTTTGCTCGCCTTCTCCAGGAGGCAATGGGAACCAAACCCAGGACCTCCCACATGAGAGGCAAGTGCCCAACGGCCTGAGCCACATCTGCTCCCTGCAGACTGCAGCGTCTGCTGGTTTGTGGCATCTGCTCGTTGCAGCAGGGGCAGTGTCTAACTCTTTGCAGTGGGGGCAATGTCTGCTCGTCTACCTTTTTTAGGAGGCACGGAGACCCAAACCCAGGACCTCCCATGTGGTAGGGGGGCTCCCAACTGGTTGAGCCACATCCGCTTCCCTATGGCCAAGTGATTTTTGACTAGCCTGTCAAACTCACCCAGCTGGGGCAGAACAGTCCATTCAAAAAATGGTGCTGGGAGAACTGGATATCCATAGCCAAAAGAAAGAGGACACCTATCTCACACCTTATACAAAAATGGATCCAAAATCTAAATATAAAAGCAAGAACCATAAAGCTTCTAGGAGAATGTAGGAAAATGTCTTCAAGACCTGGCAGTAGGTGATGGATTCTTAAAGGAGATAAGAGGAGGACTGAGATGGACTACTGATACTTAATGTATGTAGAAGTTTTAATTAACTTTACTGTAAAAGTGTGGAAATGTATAGAGTTGATGCTAACAAATTTTAGTGAGTATTATAAATGGGAATGTGGCTGAAAAGGATAGTTTAGGGATGTATATGTCAATTGAAAAAAAGCTAGAGAATAATCTTGGGACTGAATAACACAGTAAACCCAGAGGTGAATGAGAATTGTGGTTGATGGTACAGATGCAAGAGTGTCCTTTGTGAGCTAGAGCAGATGTAGGTCACTATTGCAGAGTGGTGGGAATGTGGAGAAGCATGGGAAAAATACAACTGGAGTGACATATGGACTGCAGTTAACAGCAATACTGTAATATTCATGCATCTATGCCAAAGATGTACTGTGTTGATAATGGGGGAGTTTGGAAAAAGTGTGAAGTATGCTATGGACCATGGTAAGTGGTTATAGTCTGATGATATTATCTCATAATCTGTAACAAATGTTCCACCACGGTGTGGTATGTTTGATGGAGGGGTGTTGTATGGGAATTCTGCACATGTGCGTGGTTGTTTTGTAACTTTACAACTTCTGTAATAAAAATATATTTTAAAATAATAATAATAGGGTGGTTTGGGGGGAGAAATACATCAAATGTAAGGTATAGACTATAGTTAGTAGTAAGATTTTGATGATATTCTTTCATAATTTGTAACAAATGTCTCACAACAATGCAAGATGTTGGTGGTGGGTTGATGTATGGGACCCCTGTATGATGTCATGCATGTTTGCTTTGTAAGTTCAAAACTTTTACTATACACTTATTGTTTATGTATGTTCATGTTTAAATGCTATAATAATAATAATAGGGTGGGTTGGAGGGAAAATACACCAAATGTAAGATACTTTGGTTAGTAGTAATATTTTGAGGATGCTCTTTCATCATTAGTTAAAAATATTTCGGGGGGGCAGATGTGGCTCAAATGGTTGGGCGTCCGTCTCCCATATGGAGGGACCTGGGTTCAATCCCCGGAACCGCCCAGTAAAAAAACAAAAAAACAAGCAAACAAACAAACAAAAAATATTTCACAACAATGCAAGGTATTGGTGGTAGGGTGAGGTATGAGAGTCCTGTATGATGTTATGTATGTTTGTTTTGTAAGTTCACAACTATTATTAAACATTTATTGTTTATGTATGTTTATGTATAAGTGATATACTTCAATAAATTTTTTAAAAAATTGGCAGGCCACGTGCTTCTCTAAGCACCAAGTTAAGATAATCTGTTCCCTACTCAATTCATCTTTTACCCCCAAACACATTCTCTAGGAGGAACCTTCCTCTTTAGAAGTTCCTCTCTTGGGTTTTAGAGAACTTTTTGGCTTGAACTCTTTGTAAAGTTAAAGCCAACTGCTGTTGCTCTCAGATGCAGTGATATTTCACTCAGGCCAGAGCTGACGATCACAGACACATCCCAAACCACATAAGTTCTTATTGTTTAAACTGACTTAAGCAGCTGTTAAAACATACCCTAAGATATCAAAGCTACTCTAATTAACTTCCTGCTTCACTGGGACTTCAAAGTCTTTCAAAAAGTTTTAAATAGGGTTTTTATAGAGAATTTGACCTAATATTTAAAGAAAATTTTCAAGCTTGTCAAAGAGACTCCAACTTCTCCTTCCCTATACCCCCACCCCACTCCCACAGAATCATAGAATTCTGTAATTAGCCATGAAAACTGAGGAGAAAACAAAAAGTCTGCATCAACTGAAAAGGTAAATCTCTTTACGCGCAGCTTCTTTCTCAGGGCAGTTGTTGACATCCTGCCTGAATGGCCTTCCCTGCCCCAGCCCTTCTTAGTGAGGTAACCTCTTGCCCATCCTTCAAGGCACAGCTCAAACGCAACATTGGGAAGTGCTCCTGACACTCCCCGGGTGAGGGGGGCCACTCCCTTCTCTGGTGCCTGCACAATCCCCATATCTCTGCTTAGCTCCAGTCATGATGAATTGTAACTTGCCCATTTATGTGTCTGTCCCCCTGTCTAGACTGTGAGGTCCATAGGGCTGGAACTGCTTTGTATTTGGATTCTGGGTCTCCATGGTCAGGTCTCAATACAAAGCTGACAAATGACTGACTCCCAACTATCCTACCCCATTCTGGAAGAAGCTAGGATTGTAATTTAATTTATCTACTCCATATTGGTTTTGTTCTCAGTAGGCTTTATGACTGGCATGTTAAATGTATTATACCTGGCAATCACTGCTCTGAGACACAGTGTCATTAAAATTGGCCAAAAGCTGGAAATAAGGCAAAAGAGGCCACCCAAGGGTTTTCTAGGACAAGGTACTTAGTTTGTCTTATTGACTAACGATCCCAGACATAGTAGAGTCACCTGTTAACTTGCAGATTTTCGTCCAGAACAGATGCAAATAATTTTTATCCAGCAGAACAGATAATCATGGAGATTTATGGCCTGTTGGATATTAACCAGTTTATATCTAACCCAGAAATCTTTTCCTAACATTTCTTTATTAATTTGCCTGTAAATGTCCTCACTTAGATGTTCTTTGAACAGGCCATAACATCTTACTGCTTCCTTTATTAATTAATGAGCTAGATAAATCTTTGACATGTGTTCCTTTAAGATTTGTCTGCGAGTCAAGATTTTACCTTTTGAAAGTGATTCTTTAACAAAAGTCGTAAGCCAGAGCTATGACGCAGAGCCAAAAGACCAGCCAGATGGGTTCCATGGAGCAGAAGAGAGCCCAGGACTGAGGGTGCAAGAATCTGGCTCAGCTAGGAATTTCCTATAACCTCCAGAACCTCAGTTTTACTTACTTATCACATAGGACAGTATACTAAGCCTCCTAAGTCCTTCAGGGGGTTATTGAAATAATCAAATGGAACAATTTACTTAAAGAAATTTGGGAAGCGGATGTGGCTCAAGCAATTGGGCTCCTGTCTACCATATAAGAGGTCCAGGGTTCGATTGCTGGGGCCTCCTTGTGAAAAGCAAGCTGGCCTGAGTGGAGAGCTGGCCCACACAGAGTGCTGTCGAGCAGAGAGCTGGCGCAGCAATATGACGCAACAAAAAGAGACACAGAGGAGAGACAATAAGAGATGCAGCAGACCAGGAAACTGAAGTGGTGCAAGAGATTGAGCACCTCTCTCCACTCCAGAAGGTCCCAGGATCGGTTCCCTGTGCTGCCTAAAGAGAAGACAAGCAGACACAGAAGAACACACAGCAAATGGACACCAAGAGCAGACAGCGAGCGCAAAAATAACGGGGAGGGGGGGCAGGGAGGGAATAAATAAATAAATCTTAAAAAAAAAAATAAAAGAAATTTGGAAACATCTAAAGCACCAGTCCAGCATGAAGCACTTACTATAACATAAGTCCAACTTTCTCCCCCCAAAATAGTAAGGGAGGTGGGAAGGCAATACATGGAAGGAAACAGGAGTGGACACAGACAGGACAGAGCTGGCTTTCCAGTACTCTTAGATTAAAACATGAACTCTTTTTTGGCCTACAAGGCCCTACTGATCAGGACCCATGGCCGCCTCTCCAAGCTGACCTGAGACCCTCCTCACCCTCACGCTGCTCCAGCTACACAGATGCTCTTCGGGTTCCCAGACACGTTTACCTTCTCACCTCAAGGGCCTTTGCACTTGCTGTTTCTTCTGCCTGAGGAAGCTCGTGCCCACCCCACTTTCTTCACTTTACTGGCCACTTCTTTTCATACTACCTTAAATGTCACCCTCCCAGAGGGGCCACCCTCCCTCCTTTTCTCAAGTATTCCTATCATTATTCTCTATCTTGGCATCCTGTTCTTTTCCTTCAAAGCACTCCCCAGAATGTGAACATATGTATTCTCTGTCTCCCCCACTAGACTAAAAGCATCACATCAGCAGACACCGTGTCTCTCATGCCTGGCGCACAGCAGGTACTTGGTACCTATTCATTGAATAAATGAAGGTAAAGGCCCGAGAAATCCAGCTGCCTCCATGTAAGGCACGCTACATAGTCTGTATACCTTTCTAAACTGCTGCAATGCAAGTTCCTCAATTTTGAGCACATGTTTCAAAAGACTGCAGCAAAGAAGAAAATTTCCCAGCCTCACAAGGCATCAGCCCAGCGCTGCTTTCAAGAACTGCGCTCCTCAGAAATGCCTTGCTTAAGAAGCAGCGAGTAATAACAAGTCTCCCTCATCAGCACTTCATTTTGCAACTCCAGAGATTCAGGATCTCTTCATGAGAAGAGAAACAGCCCTGCCTACCAAGAATTAAATGTTACCCAGAAACATGCTGCATCGATACCCGAGGGCTAGGTTTGAAACAGATGAAAGAAACAACCAACTGGAATTCAAGAATATTCCAACAACACGATGGGGAGAGAAAATCCCAGGCTGCCTCCCGGAACTCCCCGGTTTCCTTCGGGGTATCAAATTACACAGGTCCCTCTAAACAAGCCTGCATTTCTTAATCAGAGCGAAGGGCACAGTCCCATTTCCAGAGGCTTTTAGGGTTTCAGAATTTCTGTGATCACTCTTCCCAGGCACTCTCAACACAACCCACCATCACCTTCAAACTTATCCCCTAAGCCCCTGAGCACAATGCTTCCCGAGACAGGATGCCTTCCACAGGCATGTTCCTTAAGGGTTGGATCAGTCATAAAGGTTGCTAATGGATCGTGTGCTTGTCTGCTTTCTCATTTTTCACATCAAGAATATTAAACCGTAGCAAAAAAGGCCATGGCAGCAAAAAAACTGTTTCTTACAATGCCAACTAGAAAGGTGTCTGGTGGGAGAAGAGCCATAAAAGATTTAGTTCATCACGTAGCCCATCCCCACAGATTTGCCTTTGAGATCAGATGCTGCTGGAAATCAGGCCCTGGAAGTCCTTCCCCTAAAAGGCTTGTGGCCAATGTAATGCTAAGGCAGGGATGCCAATGAGGCTGTCTTGTTTTACGGGAGACCGTTACTTTACAACCCAAGGTCGATTTATTATTGCCGGAGAATGGATGTCTGAAAGTGTCTTCCTTTTATTAGGTTCAAAAAGGTGTTTTTCTCCATACCAGCCAATCCTCCTACACTCAAAAGCCAGGTGACAACTTTCACAGCCAGGCCCAACACATGCAGCCTCTCTGTCCATGGCCTTCCAGTCTGCAGCCCAAACCCAGGGATCCAAAACGAATCATTTTTCCTATCCCTCCAACACCATTGCATCCAAGAAACTGCTCTTCTTCCCCCAAATGCATTAAACTCAAAGCTTCTCAAAACTCAGAAAGTTACACACATGAACTATTGCCATGCTTTGTTTAATTCTTCTTTTTCCTCAGAAATGTTCTTGTGTCCCAAAATAGAACAGTTTCCATTCTGAGAAATGAGCAGCATCCATGGGAATTGAAGTAGTGCTTAGTGCCTCTGCAGAAAATTCCTGCCAGACACGCATGCACAGACACACAGCAAGTGGCTTACCAATTCTGAAATGCTGCTTTCTGTAGGTACTTGATGGTCAGGAGCCAAAAGTCCTCTGTTTATTTTCTATCCAGGAAAGTTACCAGAAAAAAAAAGAAAAAAAAAAAAAAGCACTAGGGAACCTCCAGAAGTCTTCATAGGAAAAATCTATTGCTTAAAGGTTTTGAAAATGGCCCCATTGTCCACCCCTCCTCCAACCCACCATCATCCCAGAATTCCTCTCAAGACTGAATCCTCTAAAATTCCAAAGCTTCCACAGTACAAAGTTCACGGCCTTTATTCTAGCAAGCTGCTATTGGATGATTAGCTGTGAAGTCTCTCGAAAGTTATTCCTACAATAGAGTCAGAAATGACAAATTTAGGAAAATCTTCTCAGACTTCAATACTGAACAGTATGTACTAGTAAAATCAGATGTATGTGAAATGTCAGAATGATAGTAATCCAGAAATGCTACTAGCGCAAAATCTAGGGGTACTTTACTCATTCTCTGTTCTAAAAGTTTATCATTCTAGCATTATTTAATCCCCATTAATAGGTCTTACATGACTACAAGGAGATTTCATATTTGTTTATTTGAACATGCAACTCATTGTACATGTTCTGGCCTTTCAAAGCAGGGATGGGGTTAGCTATAAGATCCACAGGGTGAGAATTTAGTTGCTGTTAAGAAAAATGAATAGTCTTAAAATAACTGGATTAGTGAATGGAATATCACTGACACCAAAGATAGGCTAGACCAGTAGGCCAATGTAGCAAGAGTAAAGAAGAGGCAGAAAAAGGGGGAAAGCATGAGAATAAGGGAGGAAAAGAGGAAGAAGGAGACAGAAGAATCAGAATGTCAGCCACTCATTGGCAGGTGTATGGACATGAAGAGAAGCAGACTGATTGACCTAGGAGGGGCGTGGAGTGAGAAGCATGACTAGATAGAGAGGGAAGGGAGAAGGGAAGGGAGAGGGAGGAAGTACAGCCTCATGGTGAAAAATCTCTTATTTGCCAGCTGGGTTCCTTTAGACCAGGTCGTCACTCTGAGCCTCATTTGGGGTGGTGTACAGATTAAATGAGTTAGTACATAAAATGCTTAGAACAGTGCCTGGTGTTCAACAGATATGCAACAAATATTGGCTATTATTACTAATAAAAGACAAATATGTTGCACATTTCCCCCAGAGACTATTTGCCTATGAGTTAGAACTCCAATTATATTGTCCTTGAATTCTTCTAATATGCACAGAAGCACAAAAATTATGAGGGAGCTGTGAACCCAGGCAAGCATTGATGAAAGAAGGAACTGCAAGGTAGGAGCCAGATGCTATTGAGTACTTGGAACAATTATTTAGTCCCTAGAAAAGGAACAAAATGGAATTCATAGCTGCTAATTAGTCCCAATCATCCTTTTCAAGTTCCTTAGTTCATTCATTCAACAAGCATCATCCAACCAACTCTTTAACACACACACATTTTAGTCTTGTCCGAGCTTATCTTTTTTTTTTTTTTTGCAAGTTTACTTTTTGTTATTATTGTAGCTTCAAAACAAAATGAATGTCTTCAGGAGAGCAGGATGTTTCAGTGGAACAAACCTGGTCTTTGGAATCTTCATTCCAAAGCTATCCTAACCCAACTTTCCTGGATAATAATGTCTGAGCAGAGGTTGCACGGTAGACTTTAGTGAGAGTAGTTGTAATGCCAGAGGGGCAAGAGTGAGGGAAGAAAAGTGAGGCAGGAAAGAATGTGAGATGGTGCATTACCAATTGGCCATAGCTTCACAAAAAAATCGGCCAGTTGCTCAATCCCCCAGGACATCTTCCATATAGGTTGTGTGGTTCCACTGAGCCTCAGAATAGTCAGGGTGAAGAGGAGAGGGCATTTTGCCAGCTTCTTAACTCCCCCAGTCTCACAGGCTATGCTACTTGATTGTCTGCATTCTTCTCCCCACCCCAGCACACACACACACTGTTCCTGAGGAAGCCAGATCTCGCACCCCTGGTGGAGTACTTCATTTAGATCCAGATACGTCTGGAGAGCCAGAGCTTCTGCAATTCTGGCCAGAAATCATGTTGAACTTGGATGCTGGGGCCATGGTAGCTCCCACTGTGCTGTGTGCCATGGGGGCTGTGCTGAAACCGTGCCCTCACCCAGGGGGAGGCTGAGATCACATGGTGTTAGGAGAGGAAGTGAGAATGGCCATGACTGGGGATCTCTATAAAGCAGGTGAGGCAGGTGAGACTCAGAGCACTTGGAGTAGTGCACACACTGAGACCAATCCCAGCAGTTACACTGTGCAGCCTTGGCAAGCTGCAGTGGCTCAGTATCCTCCATCCAAAATTAGATTGTTGTGAGGATTAGAATAATATATGTAATATATCTGTCAGTGTGCAGCTCAGAGTAGGTGCTCAATAAATGACAGGCATTATTTTCCTAGCCACCAGATTTTGAATTAGACGTCAATTTATCTTAACACTTGTGTTGGCCTCTGGAAATAAACGTTTGTTCGATTTCAAAGATATGACAGAGA
>JAQZBX010022947.1:0-31191 GCA_029593785.1 Cabassous unicinctus | reverse complement strand
TATAATTGAGCATGTTAGTATAGGGAAAGGGAAGACTTGGGTCACAGTTGAAGACCTGGCAGACAACATGGCTGACAGACAACATGGCCAACAGACCACATAGCTGTGAGACGCCACCTGTAAACCTCCTGAGAAGAAGACTGCCAGAAAGATCCTGCGAGATCCCACCCTCGAGAACCTCATTTGGAGTGAGAATTCCATTTGGGGTCAAGGGAAAGCCCCCAAACCCTCAAAAGGCCTCACTGTTGGCATCCTGAGAAATGACAGGTGGGGCAACCAATCAGAACAGCTAACATCTGGGACCCCGCCCCAACATTATGAAGGGGGAGGTGGAAAGACTTTAAAAAGGCCTCACCTGGGGCCCCAGGCACGCAACTCACCCTGCAGTATGCCTGCGGACCAAGCCTCACACTACACTTTTCTCGTTTTCTTGTTTCTTAATAAACTCTTTACTCCCTTGCCTACTCTTTGGTGTGTCCTTAAATTCTTTTATGCTGCATAAGCCAAGAACCTAGGAGCCCAGTATCCAGAGCCATCTGGTAACATAATGAATACCACTGAATTGTATGCTTGAAAGTGGTTAAAATGGGAAATTTTATGCTCTATATAGAACCACAATAAAAATGAAAATAAAAAAGATCACAGGTGGGAACAGATGTAGCTCAGTGGTGGAGTGCCTGCTTCCCATGTATGAGGTCCTGGGTTCAATTCCCAGTACCTCCTTAAAAAAAATCATCACAGGATTTAGAGCCAGACTTTTGGAGTTCAAATCCCAGCTCTTCCCCTTACTCGCTACATGAACTTGGACAAGTTACTTAACTTCCCTGGACTCCAGTTTTCTTGTCTGTAAGATCCAGAGAATGACAAGACCTCCTGCACAGGCCTGTGGTGAGGCTTGCATTGATCTACGTAAAGCCTTTAGAACAGAACTTGGCACACAGAAAGTGCTTGGTAAATGTTAACTATTATTTTATTTGGTCTGCAATAAGAATTGCATTCAATAGGCCTTTTTATGAAAACTCCACCATGTGGAAGGTGTTCTCCTAGACACTGCCTGCCCACTCTAGACCTTGAGGCAGACATGAATGTAGTCACTACAATACTCAGCAGCTTGTGGCAAACGTTATTAAAGAAAGAAAAGTACAGGCAATGGGCTATAGAAACAAGGGGAATAAGAATTCAGGAGGGGTCCAGAAAACTTTTGTGGATACACTGGCATTTAAGCTGGGCCTTGAAAGTTGAGATTCCAAACATCAGGAGGAGGAGGAGGAGATGGAAGCAAGCCAGGCAGAGGGGACAGCATGAGCTGGGCCTTGAAGTTGAGATTCCAAACATCAGGAGGAGGAGGAGGAGGAGGAGGAGGAGGAGGAGGAGATGGAAGCAAGCCAGGCAGAGGGGACAGCATGAGCTGGGCACTGGGAAAGGGGATCCGTTCAGGGAGGAATGGTGTATGGTGGACAACAGAGGGGGCGTGTACGGAGGGAAGAAGAGAGAGAGGGAGAGCAAGGGGGGTTAACTCCAGATTAAGGCCATGCTAATACACTTGAACTTAGTCCCACAAGCAATGAGAACAAGAGGGGACTGGGGATGAGGCGAGCTAAGAAGCCTTTCCAACAAGTAGACAAGAGCTTCCCAGCCGGAACCTCGTGGACAATGACAGAAGTGGAAAGAAGGGAGGAGATACCAGATGCTCTTTAAAATTAGACTCAGCAGCACTTAAGAGCTGATTGGATCTGAGAGGCAGTGGGAAGGGGAAGTCAAGATGCTGCTGCAGTGTAGACTGGGGCCATTAGGCAGACAGCGATGCCAGTACCCAACCAAAGACACCAGGAGAAGAATCAAATTGACATAAGAGCGTCAAAGTTGCAGTGGGACCTGTGAGCGGGTGACAGAGAAGAGATAACCCCCAGCTAGTCCTGTGGGTCTGGGATTCAGGAAAGAGGGCAGGGACACAGGTGTGGATTTGGAAGTCACTGCTTAAAGGCAACAGAATGTGGAGAAGAAGCTGAGACCCTAGGGCAACTGCTATTAAAGTATTTCTAAGGGCAAGTTATGCCAGGTTCCTCAGCAGCAAGCTAGGGAGGTGAATGGGAGGGGTTGATGGAGGTCAAAGCAAAGATGTCACTTCCATCTTGTTTGTTGTGGAGGATGGGGCAGGACTGCAAGGATGAAAGATATTTGGACATGTCCATATGCTGAATTGAACATCCACAAAGAATGTGAATGATGTGAAAGAGAAAGAGGGAAGAATGAAAGAATGGAGTGAGATAGCTGAGAAAGGATTAAAAGGGGTCAAAGCCCAGAGGAAGGAGATATGACTTAGGAAAAAGGATGTCTGATAAGAGAAAAGGACACAACGGGCAGGTAGGGAACATAGAAAGAGATTTAGAGAAGGGCAAAGTTGAGAGGCCTCTTTGATCTCAGTCAGGAGAGCTCTGAGGTCATTTCTAAGAGTGAGGGGCCAGGGAAGCATGAGGAACTCCAAGGACATTGCAGACCCCATCCATCTGGTCCTCTGAGAGCCTCTTCTCCCTCTTCCTCTCGCTCCACCCTTGGCTTCCTCCTCTGCTTCTCTGGCAAAAAATACCCTGCCAATTTCCAAATTTAAAGTTACACCGACCCAGGGCTAGACCAGATCTCCGTAGTTCACATTCACAAGGAAAGATTCTGAATGACTGGCTTCAGGTAGGGGCCCACCACAAGACCATTAACTATGTCTGGGAAAGAGACACATGGGGGGACCGGGACATTTGGAAACACCTCTGGAACCACATGGATGTGACAAGGGGGCAGTTCCCAGGAAAGGGAAAGTGCTGGAAGAGAGTCCAGCCAACACTCATCATATTCTTAGACCATAAAAGTCAAGGAATCCTCCCCTGAGAGCTGAACTGACCAGCTGATCTCCAAGTTCCCTTCCAGTCCTAAAAGTCTTTGAACTCTGGCCTCATGTTGCCTCTTCTGCCCATTAATCAATTCATACAACATACACTGACCAGGCTCTTCTATGGTTCAGATACTAGGTTAGGTGCCAGGTGAGTAAGATCGGAAATGGCCCCTGGCTCCCAGAGCCATCATCTGTGGGAAAGCTGATCAATAAACACATCACACAGGTGAGAGGAAAATTGTCAACGTGTTCAGACCACAATGCAGCAGGTGTGAGTAAAAAGGGAGACCTGAAATGGAGAGAGTGGGGAGGAAAAGCATGTGAGCCAAAATCTCAAGGCTGAACTGAAGTGTAGACTGGGGTGAAGGGAGGCAGCCAGGTGGGGAGCAGAACATTCCAGACAGAGGGAATGGCACCGAAGAGCGCTGTGGAGAAGGGAGTGTGTTCAAGGACCTAGAGGGCCAGTGTGCCCCAAGACCAGAAGATGTGGAGGCACAGAGAGCAGGACAGACCTGGAGAGGGGGCAGAGGTCAAGTGTGCAGGGTCTTGTCAGCCACATGGAGAATTTCAGACTTGAGCCTCAGGGCAATAGGAAGCCGGTGAAGGATACTGGCAGGTTGCTTTTGTTTTGGGTGGGGAAGGGAGAGAAGACATGAGCCATTTCTGTTTCTGAAAAGATCACTCTGGCTTCATGTGAATAAATCATTTACCGTCTCTTAGTATCTCACGTCGTCCTTTCTTTCTTAAATTGATAAGCATGCCTGAGAAGGAATAAGAGCTGTGGTTAATTTGGCCTCATAGCACTTATTACCAACAGCCATCTCTAATTTGTTTATTTTGCTTTCTGTCTTCTCCCATTAGAAAATAGGTTCCATGATTTTTGTTTGTGAACTGTCATTCCCAGCCCGTAGGACACTGCCTGGAATTTAATAAGTGTTTAATAAATATATGAAAGGAAGGAAAGAAGAGAGGGAGAGAAGGGCTGTTCTTTGTACCTCTGGAAACACAGCCTGTAACACATGACAGTGGGTGTTAAAAGCACTAAACAGACTCAGTGGGACACAGGAGGTGCAGTAAAAAGACAGGACCTTGAATCTAAGGAGTTGAGTCTGAGGATCAGTTTTGCAGCTCACTGGAGGGAGACCTTTGGCAAGTTATTTAAAATCTGTCCCTCTAACTCTCCACATTTAAACTGGGTTTGATAACATTCCTACATCTCTCCTGGGTTATTGCAAATGCTGATTGAGTGGCCTTAAGTGTAAAGCAGCTCTGTGTAAACTTCAAGCGTTATGCAAACATTTGTAATCTCTTTGTTGGTCTCCATGAGTCAGAGGAAGGCAAGACCAGGTGGCTTCTAAAGAAACAGGTCCTTAAGGAAGTCATCAACCTTCCATTACAACATTAGGGGAGGAGGGAAACTGCCTGGGATGACCCAGGTGATATTTCCTGCTGCTACCTGCAACCCTCTCATCTGCTGGCCCTCACCCTGAACCCTGGTGGGGCCCAGAAGGCAGATCCATGGGCATCAGACCCCATTTGTAATCTGAATTCCTAGGCTATTTTAGAGCACTGGATATCAGAGCACATTTATAAAGAGAGACAGAAAATCCTGGAAAGAAACTCCAGTTAAGTGCTTTGTGGACAAATGTGATTTCAAGTTTGGTTTCTCCTTGTTCTTGGAACACACACATACACATACACACACAAATACTTGTCCCCACAAAGGCTTTCTTTCACAGCTCCCCTGTGCATTTGATTTGTTTGCACAAGTGGAACAGGGTAGGTGAGGGAGCAGTGGAAAGGCTGAGTCTCCCAGGACAAGCAGATCAAGTTAAGTCAACTATAAACTTGGAATTTAATGCTAAATAAAAAGCCAGCAGGTCTTTAATTCCTGTGGGGGTACAGAAGAGGAGCAGGCCCCATATCTGGCAGAAATGGATCCTTTTCCATCAGAAAAGATACTAAGAGGAGAAAAAAATTAGTCATCCCCATTCTTCTCCCAATAATTTTGCTGAGGAGCCCCTACTCTAAGCCTGCAATTACTTCTCCCTACCACAAGATGGCTCTCATCCACGAAAAAAATCCTGAATGTGATTACAGTCAGCTTTTCTGATCCAGTGAGAAAACTGAGACACAGGTAGCTTAAGATGCAAAGTTGTAAAACACAGGTGGAAAAGATGAGCAAAGTACCAAGCAGTGAAGAGCAGCTGCTGTCTGTATAAGGTTGTTCTCTCTGCTTACAGAACTCATAGCCTAACTAAGGACACTGAAATAGGCATAAAGCGATGGCAGAGAGAGGGGATGTGTTTAAGTTCCAGGAGCCTAGCCAAATAGGAGTTCAAAGAAGGGCAAGGGCTGTTGGAAGGCTTCCTATTTCAGGTGGAGCTTGGAACAGGCCTTCCAGACTATTAAGTGCAAAGGAAAGGCAGAACAAGGTAGTAAATAAACATCCCGCGGTGGGCAGGGCTTATTCCCTGTGAAGGAGTAGAGGGACATAGGAAACAAGTTGGGACAGGGAGCACACAAGGGGTCTTGAAGAAAAGACAAAGGAGACTACACTTGCTACAGCAGCGAGGAGTCCTACTCAAGGAAAACTACATTTTGGGAAAACTAGCCCTAGATGTGAACCGATAGCCTTTGGGCTCCCATTCTGGTTTGTGGGAAGGGAGAATATATTGATGTCCTTTCAGCCTGTACTTTCAGACTAACTTCTATGTGGAAATTTCCTGTTGTGCAGATTCTGTGCAAGAGTAAGAAAAAAAGGGTAGGGATGTGTGTGTGTGTGTGTGTGTGTGTGTATATATAAAAGATAAAGGTGAGAGAAGGGAAAACTTGCACAGGGAAACAGTGATGAAGGTTGGGGTGGAGGGAGGAAGGGAAATGAGCATCCTCACTTCCAACACTGTGAACTCCGAGAGAACACTGGCTTGTGCATAGAAGGTGTGTGGCAGCGATGGCTAGAGATCACCATCAAAGATCCATGCTCCCCTACAGCTGGGAAGCTTCTGCTGAGGTAGGAACTGTATTTCCTAGTCCCCCTGGCAGCTAGAGGGATCCAGGTGAGTGAGTTTTAGCCACTGAGAGTGGGCAGATGTGGTGGCTACCATTTCCTGGGCCAGCCCATGACCCCCTTCTAAGGGATCTTCCCGGCTCGCTCTTCCTCCTCTGCGGGCAGGATGTTGACACGCAGGGTGGGGTTGCTCAGCAGTCTCCTCAGCCTGGTCCCAGAAACATGAGAAATTCCCCACCTTTCATCCTGCCCCTCCCTCCACTGGACTTGACATGATGCGCTTCTATTGTGTTAACCACTGGAACTTTGGGGTTTACCAAACACAGTGACTAGCTTTACCACCAGTAATGCAAGGTTTTGGCAAATCTGTTGAATTGATGTGATATTAACTGAATTCTTTATGCCTGGAAGTGTTCTAAGTTCATAGGGTCCTTAGTTCTAGCTAGAAAGACAGGCTGAAGCATCAGTGTTTCTGGGAGCTACTCAGCCTGTGTATTCCAATGAAGTGTGAACTAGAAGACTCCAGGTTTCCCACTTTTCCTAAGTACCCACTACCACCATGGGGATTTCCAGGGGCAGGCTTGGTCTCTTTAAGAAAATTACAAGAAATACCGCATTGTTTAAAGTCTGGTCTCCAAGACATTTTATAAGACCTCAATCAGAGAAATCATATGGGGCAGGATGTTAAATTACCAACTGTACTTTAAAGCATTCATAGGGAAAGGGCAAAGATTTACCTCTCATTCTTCTAAAGATGATGAGCCATGCAGAAAATTCTGACCCTGAATTAAGCTTTTAAAGTGACTGTTGAGCAGAACACTCTCTACCAAGAGGAAGGTTCCTGGAAGTTGTAGAAAGATTAAGAAAATAACTTTGTACCCCCCTTTCACCAAAAAAAGGTCAAGATTTCATAGCCCTGGAAGTTCCAAAATTGGTCCAGATTAGTGAGAAGTCAGAAAACTATGCCCAGACCTTCAAAGACAAATTTTTTCAAGGTCATTCTTTTAGTCTTTCCTAACCATGCCTTCACTGCAGTTATTTACCAAAAAAGTCAACATAGTAGAGCATTATTGTGGGCTGCCACCCACAGTAAATTCTTCTTGTTTAAGTTCTCTAGGGAAAAGAAAAGCATTCTAGACATATAGGAGTGGAATGATAATGGAAATGATGAAGGGTTTATAAACACCAAGAATCAATCCAAAGGAAATCAGGCCCAATGAAAATCAGGAACTTTAGCTAATGGCACCTAGTACGACTCTGGTATAAAACCAGCTCTTAGTAAATCTCAGCTCCCTACCTCACCTTTCTATCTTGTTTAGTTTTATGAGAATTTTAGGTTTGGATTTATGAAGTAAAGAGACACAGATGATGATCCAACAGAAACCTGTTCTCCTAAAATTTGGAACAGAAGACTAGAGCTAGAAGATACTTTAAAGTTTATCTAATTAAATCCTTCATTTTAGAGTGAAGAAGCCAAGACCCAAGGGAGGGTGTGATTTCCCTGAGTTTATACAGTCTGTTAGTGAGAGGTGAGGGGGAGCCTGGAGCACACATCTCCTGACTGGACATTCCATTGCATCAAGGAGCAAGATGTGGTGAAAAGGAAGCCAAAGATATGGTGCACAAAAGGTCATCTTTGAAGTCAAACACTCCTAGATGTTAATGCTTCCATCTCACTTAATTTCGTTTGCCTTCAGCTTCCCACCTATAAAAATGAGAAGATCAGTGGGACACAGAGCCCCTGGTCCAGGGTTGGCACTCGTTACATGGTGGCTGCTATAAAGAGGAGGGAACATTAAAAAGGTGGGAGGTGGTTGCAGGCATTGCAAAACTAGAGAAACTAAACAACCAAATGATGCTGCAACCCATTTATATAACGCCAAAGAATGTCCAAGTGGTTTTGCCCCAGCTTTGTGTGAATGGTTCCATCTACTGCCCAAGTGAAAATACTGAGCCACTTGAGAGGGAAAAATTGCTTTGTCCCTCATAATTGTTCTGTAAGTTTTTCTTCTATTGAAATGGAAATGCAAAGTTCAAGACTCTTATGCAAAGTACAAAGAGAAGCAAGTCAGGTTCTTTCAAGGTCTTCACACCTTTGCAAACTCCAGTGCCTCTTCCATTATCAGCAGAGCAGTGACGCAAATGTCCTCTGTGCCTCTCCACCCACCCCACTGGGCCTGTCCTGAGTCATGTCTTCAGCATCCCTGATTGAGGTCCTTTGTGCACAGCCTGTTCTGTACAATGTGGAAAGATTAAAAAGATGGAGACAATGTCCCCTTTCTCAGACACATACACTCAGCTTAATAACAACCATTGTAGACACTCTTGCCTCTGGCTTCCTGTGACCACACACAGAGTCATTTCCTCCAGGCGTTGCCACTGTTTCCTATTTGGCTATACTCTTGTTTTGGGTGTCCTTGTTTATTAATCCAGCAAGCATGTTCTTCCCTGGTGTGTGTTGAGCATGGAAAGGCATGAATGAATACCCAAGCCCTGCCCTGCAATGCTCACAGTCCTTTTGCTCTTCGATTCAGATTTATTGAAAATGTGTTAAGTGGGTACAGTGGGGCAGTCTTTGTGGTAGGCATTCCCTTTTTCTTCTTCACAATTACCACATCTGTAAGGTGTTAATAGGCCCACTTTACAGCAAAGGAAAATGAGACTTGAAGAGGCTGGCACAGCCAGCAAGCCCCAGGGTGGGATTTGGGCCTAAGGCTTATGAACCCAAAGCCTGGGGCCTTCTAGTTCTCCACACTTACTCACCTTGGATGAGAAAAAATGAGCAGAGTCAGAAAGTTGGACTCTGAAAGTGAGGAGTTAGTGAACTTAGAAATATTTTTTATCCCTGATCTTTGTCTCAAGAGGAGGTATGGGAATAATTATGATAATAGCATGGTCATGGGAGACAGGTATTGTTGCCCCAGTTTTATGTCTGGGAAGACTGAAGTTCAAAAAATAACTAGCCCAAGATCTCAAAGGTAGATTAGTGGCAGAGCTGGAACTGAAACCTGGATGTAGATAATGCTGCAGCTCTGAGCTACTACAGCATATTGCTCCCCTCAGCGGGAACAGCAGGAGCTGAGGGGAGGTCATTCTCCATCTTCCAAACAGCTTTCTTATGTCTTGACATCTAGACCTGACTATAAATGGATACAGATATGGAGTATGTGTGTGTGTGTGTGTGTGTAACATAGGATGATGCAAAACATGATTTTAAAATCTAGCAGCCTTGGGTTTGACAACCCAGGCACCAATGATGGGCAGAGACCACCAAAGAAGGACCAGAGCTTCAGTTTCTCCATTTTAATAATATGCCATTTCTGGCAACATGGTGTGGGTTAAGATGGCTTGAAACCCTTAGAATTGCTAAAATATAACAACTTTTCTATGCAAGGCTGATTTTTAAACAGAAGGAAGTGGGGAGGAAGGGTCATTCCAAGTGCCAAAAACTAGAAACGAGAGGAGTAAGTGGATGAGCGGAGGCTGTGGCTGCACCCAGAGAGGGTAGTCCCCATAATCTAGGGGCTTGAAATGAATTCACAAATTGATAAGCTCACTTTATCATTTACAAAGTATTTGTTACCATTTCAGCATACACATCTTTTGAGATGTACACATTAATAAATTATGCAAAAGAGGCATTGTTAACAAAGTATGTTTAAGAGAGGCTTCTATTCCATAAAGACCATCTAATGCAGGGGTTCTTAACCTTTTTTGATCCACGGACCCCTTTGCCAGTCAGGTCAAATGAATACTACTGTAATTTATTTATTGTATACTTTCATAAGTAAAGGAAATGCTATATTTCAGTTAGAGGTCAGAGAAAATAAAGATAATAAGTTGATTTTTTTCAAGCTCGTGGGATCCCTGAAATCTTTCCACAGACCCCTTGGGGGTCTGTGGACCCCTGGTTAAGAACCCCTGATCTAATGGCTGCCTCGACTGAGTGTGCAGTATCCACCAGGCCCCGTGCTCAGCACATTTCTATGAGGTGAGCGTTGTTGGCCCCATTCTATGGTGGAGAAGGTTAAGGCTGTGAAAGTGTGACCTGCATAGGTCCAGGGTTCCAGCCTTTGCTCTTAACTACCATTCGATATCTCCTCTTAACAGAGCACAGCAAATATAGTTACGATGCCCATATGTGAATCGTCTAAGGCTGGAAAGAACTTACAAACAACAAAATATAACGACTCCAGAGAAGCACTTGAGACTCTTTCCCATCTCACTGCAAACTAGTGGATTTGGTTGAAATTATTATCATACGCAGAAGATGTCTCACGATTTCTGTTTAATAAAGAGCAGAATCTCAGCCCCCACCAGAGAGGACTCTTGGGTGTTTGCCCTACACACCCAAATTCTGCTCAAGTCTACAGGGTTCTGGGACCTTGGAGGACAGTCTGCATTAGAGCCTGCAGGAAGCAAGTCCTGACTGTAGGAGGACACTTAGGCAAAGCCTAAGGCAGGTGAGCCAGAAAGTCACTGCAGGCCCTATGGGAAGCTCTAGGGGTTTTATTCTGTTCACTCCACAAAGCCTAATTACAGAGTTAGCCGGCTTACTTAATGGCTAAGCAGCCCAGGATTTCTACACAACGTCCTCCCCTGCAGGATGCATTGCACAACAACCTGGATCAACTCAGATACCTGGATAGGACCAATCATAAATTCGTTTTCTTTTCACTACTCCTGGGTTTGGAGTTATTTTCACAAAAAAATTGAGAGTAGGGCAATGCACAAAAGGGTCATTTCTGCTGAGGTTTCACATGGGTGAGAACTAGAGTGGGAGAAGAGTATTGGTAAACACTTGCTCTGGAGCATCATGCAAATATTTCCTCTCCTGACGCCTGAAGAGAGGTGGAACAGGGAAGCAGTAGGTGAGTGTCGTCTGGACATGAGGTGCTGAAAGAACCCTGACAGTCGAAACAGGGAGGAGGGAGCCCTGAGAACGCCTTGGGGCTGGGGCTTACGTGTGTACCCGAGGCTGAGGTGGGAGTGCCCCGGGGAGGCACGGCCCTGTGGGCTGTTGGTTGCCACCGACGCTCCCTATGCCTCAACTAGTGAATTATTATCATTAAAGCGACTTGTATTAACTTCTACAGTCACCGCTTGGAAGTTTGGAACTATTTAGGTGGTGAGAACATGCTACTAAATGCAGAAAAACGTTCAATCCAAGGCCATAGATTACCTAGTCAGTGTCTTTGCAAACCAGGAAACTGGGCAGGGGCGTGCAGAAGGCTGGGGACCCTCGGGATTGACGTCCAAGTGGGTACTCCCTGGGACGGCGCAGTGGCCCACGTCCGACCCCTGAGTACAGCCCATCACCCCTACGGGGCGGAGGGTGTCCCCCGACGACAGCACATCAACGTCTGCACCTCTCGTAAGAAGGCTGGCCCTTGAGTCTGATGTTCCCTGTGCCCAGCCCGGGGGCTCTTCGTTCTCTTTGTCTTTTCGCAGTGCATCTCCTTCTAAAAGGTACTGCTCGGCCCTTATCCCCTCAGCGTTGTGAGCCTCATCCCTGAGCAACATCCGCCTGCACCAGCCTAGCAATTATAGTTCCTCCCAAGAAACCCATCAGGCTTTCGCTCAGTTGGAGTCTCGAGGGTCTACCTCACCCTCCATCCATTACCAAAACGTTTTCATCACCCAAACAGAAACTTTACCCATTAAGTAGTAACTCCCCATTAACCCTTCCCACCTGCAACCTCTAACCTACTTTCTGTTTCTATGAATTTGCATACTCCCGAGCCTACTTATTCAATTAAAAATACGCTAAATAACTACAGAATTTACAATGCTGTGCTAGGAACTGAAGAAGGTGCAAAGCATTCTGTCCCTCAGATAACTTGCAGACTAGTTCTTGACCTTGAAGGAGACAGGCTTATTACTTTTGACAAATTCATGCTCAGAATTTATAGCTGAATATGTTGTTCTCCCAGGAACATAAGCTTTTTTATTTTATTTTTTAGGAAGTACCAGGGATTGAACCTAGGTCCTCATACATGGGAAGCCGACACTCAACCATTGAGCTTCACCTGCTCCCCAAAGAAAGTGTCTTTTAAAAGAATTATTAAGACATGGGACTGTATAACACAGTGACCCCTGTAGTAGAAGATTGACTGTGGTTGAAGAATACAAGAACGTTCTCATATGAACTATAACAAATATATAATACTAATACAGGGTGTTAATAATTGGGTAGGTTTTGGGGAAATATAACAAATGTAAGATGTGGACTACAGTTAGTAGTAATATTTTGATGATGCTCTTTCATAGTTTGTAACAAATGTTTCACAACAATGCAAGGTGGTGGTGGTGGGGTGATATATGGGAGTCCTGGATGATGATATGTTTTGTAAGTTTACAACTTTTACTACACACTTATTGTTTATGTATGTTCATGTATGAATGATATGCTTCAATAAATGTTTCACTAAAAAAAGACTTATTAAGATATGATTGGCAAAGACTTTAAAAGTGTCCAATGAGAAGCCTCAATGATACGAATAAAACAAGCAGAAGTCAACAGAGGACACTCAAGCTGGAGATTCTACTTCTAATGCAAGCTCTTTATAAATCATATTATAAAGTAAAAATAATGATCATTCTAATGAGGTCAGTCAAGAAGTCAGAAAAAAAAAGTAAATTATCCAAGAAGACTACTTGAAATAAGGCTTTACATACACTATCCTTAATGAGTCACATCCCAAGTATTGCCTTGATATATTAGCTAATAAATACATGAAGATCTCATTACTACCACTATTTAAAATTAAAACTTACTTTCTATTTATCTTTAATTTCTATTTTTATGTGTTCACAGCATGCCTCATATTTGTACTATAGTACATGCATAAAGTTAATTAACTGATGTACATATACTGGGGGGGTCTATATACAAAAGTATTTTACTGATAATGATGTAAGATCAAAAGAAATTTGGAGGGGCGGATATGGCTCAAATGATTGGGCCTCCGTCTCCCATGTGAAGGGACCTGGGTTCGATCCCCGGGACCTCCCAGTAAAAATAAAGAAAAATACAGAAGGCCTGCAGGCCGCCAGACTCTGCGAGTGGGTGAGCCCCCCAGGTCCCATGGGTGAGCCATTAGGCCCCACCGAGCCACGCAGCAAGATGATGATGTAACAGGAGAGTGACACAAGGGAGAGCCAAGACAAGATGTGCTGAAAAACCAGAAACTAAGGTGGCACGCAGGTGGTAGGACGCCTCTCTTCCACATCGGAGGTTCCCAGGATTGAATCCGGGTGAAGACAGGAGGAAGAAGGATGAGAAGAGAGGGCAGGAAACAGACACAGAGAATTGCTCAGTGAATGGACACAAAAACAGCAAGAAGGGGGGAAAGGGGGGTGTAAAAATGGATAAAAGCTAAATAAATAAATAAATCTTTTTAAAAAAAGAGAAAAATTTGGAAAGCACAGATTTAGGCCATAGGGAAAATACCTGTGTTCATAAACTCTAAAAGATGGAAATTATCATCTTCCTAACACTGCTCTATAATCCCAAGCACCATAATGCTTCTGCCAGCATCCAAGTGAATAAAAACAGCTTTTTCAAGGATCAAAATCCAGTTTCTCTCCTCCCAGATGGCTCCGTCATCTGTTTGCTTGTTGTTTGTGCTCATTGTCTGCTCGTTTTTGTTGTTTTTTGCTCGTCGTCTTGCTCATTGTTGTTTGTTCGTTTTCTGCTCATTGTTTTTTTGCTCGTTGTCTGTTTTTGTTTTTTCTTTAGGAGACACCAGGAACCGAACCTGGGACCACCCATGTGGGAGGCAGGCACTCAGCTGCTTGAGCCACATCTGCTCCCAAAATCCAGTTTTAAATATTGGAAAGAAGAACCATGTGCTAGCCTCTCTTCTTTTTAATTTCTATTTAAATGCTCTGAGAAGGTCACTAGGTGGGTTGGCTATATGCCTACTTAGCCCAGCCTCCTTTTCTGTTCAAACCGGGAACAGCCGGAAGAAGTCACTGAAGCTAGTGGCTTGTCATTAAAAAGAGCTAAACAGAAATCCGTATGCTCAGCAGACCAGCCTCCAAGTTTAAATGGCCAAACTGAAATGACTCCATTCAATGGGTCAACAACTTTAAATGGCTTGGAGGTTCTTTACTGCTAAATTATCCATCAAGACACTACACAAAATGAGATCTACCTCAGGGGCCAGGTTTTGACAGGATGATGGTTGAGAGGTGCACTGGTAACATTTGCCCTTAATTTTAAAATACGAAGAGCTAAAGTGGCCTTTTCCATGCTCAACAAAACAGAACTCTAGGGTCTGGATCAACTATTTAACTACAAGCTTCAACAGATTCTAAGCCCTTCATAAAAAATCTTCCCCTCCCCACAGGCACTCTGACGATGGCCAAAATATAAATTAGGCTCCCGGATTTAGAAAACACAATGCCTGTTCTTAGGCTCCCAATCTGGAATCTAAAGCACGTGAATATTACTTTCCAACAGAATGTATCAGCATTTTAGACAATGAGCATACCAATAATTAGCAATATACTAAGGGCACCAACCTTCACAGAGTGCGCTCCAGTAAACGTTACTGCTGGCCAAACCTTTCTCTCTTTGACCTGGACAACTAGGACAATATAACCTGATGGCGTTTCATTTTGTTGTGACTTTTATATCCTTAAAGCTGTATTTATTTTAAGCTCTCAAGAAATAATTCATTGGAAGTGCCTACTACACGCCTCTTTAGTTTTCCGGATGTTTATTATTTTTCTAGGTGCAAAAAATAGTGCATGCTTATTGTAAAAAAAAGTTGTTAAGTATAAACAAATAAAGAAGAAAATATGTGTTCCATAATTTTACCAGTCACATTTGTTATATTTACTTTCAATTTTTTTCTGTGATATGTATATATTTTGTTTGTTTAAAAATTGGAATATTTTATATAAAACATGTAGGCTTTTTCCCCCCAACTGAACATTAATATTGAACATTTCCCATGACAACTAAATGTATTTTCAAAACATGATTTTCATGGGCTATGTAATATTCCAAAACATGGCTATAACTTCACTATTATGAGACATTTAGCTTTTAAATTTACCTATTAAAATTATGGTGTAATCCATATATATTTTTTTAAAAGTCTGATTCACATTACGAGATTGCTTTCCAGAAAATTTTGCCAACCTACACTCCTACCAATGCATGAGAATACCTATCTCAACACACCATTACCAACATTGAATAATACTGTTGTTTTTATCTTTACCAGTTTGGTAGATTGAAAAATTAACATCTCATTTTAGTTTGCATTAATTTGATTCCCAATTAAGTTGTACATTTTAATTTCCAATTTTCATTTCTTCCATGAATTATTCTCCTCTGCTCTTCACTTTTCCTATAATGAAGTGTTTATTTCATTGATTTGAAACAGTTCTTTAGACAGTAATAATACTTTCTCTTTACATATTGTGCATATGTTATACTTTATCATATTCTTTGATTTTACAAGTTTGAATTTTTAGACAAATTTAATCATCTTTTCTTTTGTGGTTTCTTCCATTGCTTATATCATCCTTTCCTATCCTAAGATTAGCTATATTTCCTATTTTTTTAGGTTTCTATGTTTGGCATGGCATGAAGTAGGAATCTAATTTCATTTTCTACATATAACATCATTGCTCCATTAATTTGTAACGGCTCCTCTATCTCATATCAAGTTCCCATAAAACATGAGTTTGTTTTCTTTTCCATGATTTTATCTCATCTCTTCCATGTGTCTACTCAGTCAATACTGTGTTTTCATTACTATAACTTCATGATAATTTCTTCTATCTGATAGTTCAAGTCCTTCCTCTTAATTCCTTTTCAGAAGTATCTTGACTATTCTTGGATCATTTATTCTTCCATATGAATCTAGAAACAATTTGTGATGTACTGCCAAAAGTTTTGCTAGAATTTTTATAGAATTGTATTGGATTTAAAGAGCAATTCATCTAGAATTTTTATTTGATATTGACCTCTAATTCATGAACTCTGGTCTGTTTATTTTATGTCTTTCATGTCTTTCAATAATATTTTATAACTGATTCCTTAAAATTCTTGCAATTTTTGTTCATTTTAATGTGAATTATCCTATTGTTTGTTACTAATATCTTTTCCTACTGTGTTTTCTACTTGGTTATTGCATGTCGTTAGTTTTTTTAATCCATTGTATTGAAGTATAATTCATATCCAATAGAATGCACACATTTTAACTATACAATTAGATGAGTTTTGACAAATGTATATATCTATGTAGGCAACACGACATGATACAGAATATTCCCATCACTCCAGGTGTTTTCCTCATATTCCCTCTCTCAATCTCCATCCCCAAACCCCAAGCACCACACATCCACTGATCTGCTTTGTATCCCTAGAGATTAAACTTGTATTTCCTAGAATTTATACAAATGGAATCATGTAGCATATACTCTTTTGTATTTGGCTTCCTTTGCTCAGCATAATGTTTTTGATATCCATCTAAATGATCCATCAGCAGTTAATTCCTTTATATTGTTTATGCTTTATGGATATATCATAAATTGTGTATCCATTTACTTGTTGATGAACATTTGGGTTGTTTGCAGTTTGGGGCTATTTTTATAACAAATATGCTATTTACATACAACTCCTTGTTTGTATATACATTTTCATTTCTCTTGGCTAAACACCTAGAAGTAGAATTGCTAGGGCCTATGGTAAGAGTATGTTTAATTGTACAAAAACTGCCTGTTTTCCAAAATGGTTGTACTATTTTAAATTCCCACCTGTAACATATGATATTCAGTTATTCCACATCCTTGCCAACAGTTGGCAATTTGAATCTTTGGCAATTTGGTAATTTAAATTTTTCAGAGAATTCATCTACTACATTTAAATTTTCAAAAGTATGGCATAAATTTGTTTGTGATACTCCCCTACTATATCCTCTTAATATCTCTAAGAGTGTAGTGATGTCCTCTCTTTCATTCCTGATATTGGAAATCTGTGTTCTCTCTTATTTAATCTGTCAAACTAGAAATTTACCAATTTTTATTTTCATTGATTAAAAAAAGCCAGCTTCATGTTTCGTTAATTTTCTGTATTGTGTGTCTGTTTTCTATTTCATTGATTTCTAATCCTATCTTTATTTTCCCCTTTCTTCTGCTCACTTTGGGTTTAATTTATCTCCCCCTCCAACATTTTAAGTTGGAAGCTTGATTTTAGAACTTTATCTATTTTCCAATACAAACAATTAAAGCTATAAATTTCCCTCTACTACTTTATGCTGCATCCCACAAATGTCATTTTCATTTAGTTCAAAATATTTTCTGATTTACCTTGTGATTTCCTTATTTAGAGGTGTGTTGTTAAATTTCAAAATATTTGGGAATTCCAAATATCTATTATTGAATTTATCAGTGATCTATCCAACAAATTGTTGAACCCACTTATTAGCTCTTATTGTTTGTAATTAGATTCTCTTGGCTTTTCCTTCTAGACAATTTTTTAAGTTGACATTACAAAATTGTATATTAGCTGAAACCTCCAATGCAATGCTAAATTGTAGACGTGATTAGTATGTCTTATCCCTGATTTTAATGAAAATTTGAGATCTCATCCTTCAGTATGATGTTTGTTATAGATTGAGGCTTAAACTTAAACTATTCCTTAACAGCTTAAAGGGTAATTGCCATAAGCGAAAATTGAATATTTGAGTGCATTGATTTTCTGCATCTAATGATACAACAATATAATTTTCTTTTAGTTTGGCAATGTGATGACTTACACTGAAGATTTTCTGACATTGAATAATCCTTGCATTCCTAGGACAAACCCTGTTGCTCACTTTTTAAAAATACAGTTCTGGATGCATTTTCACTTGCTTTGTTATTGTTGTACTTTGATAATGACTTTAATGTATCTGAAATTCATTTTGACATATGGTAAAAGACGTGAACTGAAATTTAGTTTATTCTATGGCTAATTTTTCCTATGTCATTTATTAAATAATTCACATGTTTCTTATTGACTTATTATCTAAATAATTTTTGGTCTTCCTTTTTAAATATTTCAATTGCTCTATGGTTTTATAAATGTATTTTAATGTTACTGGCCATTTCAGATTTTTCTTCAAAGTAGACAGGATAGAAACAATTGGTTTGCTGTGGTTTTGTTTTGTTTGTTGTTTTTTAATACATTGAAGCTATTCAAGATTTCTTACACAGGAAGACTTAAAAGTATCACTCTCAAAACGGTGTCTGGGCCACGAGGCCGACTACCGGCCTGAAGCTCAGGAGACCGTGCAGGCCATTCCACGCAGCGAGCTCCTCCGGAGGGTCAACGCGCGGCCCCCCAACTTCACCAGTTTTGCCATGAGTCTCAACGAGCTGGAGAAGGGCATGGAGAAGACTTTGCCTCCTACGGACTGCCGCCTGCGTCCCGACATCAGAGGCACGCAGCTCGGCAACAAGGATTTGGGGAGCCAAGAGAAGGCACGATTGGAAGAGAAGCAGAGAGAAGCTCGGAGGGAACGTGCCAGGGAGGAGCTGCAGACCAGGTAGTTTCGCCAGGGCAGCAACCTGTACACGGAGGCTCCTGCCTGGCAGTACACAGGGGGCTACTCTGAGCGCAGTTTCTCCTACTGCCCCGTCGTCTCCCGAGGGTTGGAGTGTCCCTCGGGGCCAGGGGCCTGGGAGGCTGGACCCCACGCGGCCACGCGGGGCCCTCTGCGGACCACGGGGCCCACGAAGATAGCGGCATCCTGGATCCAGGATTTAATTCTCATGAACTTTTGATTGCCAAAAATTTTACTCCTGTTGCAGTCTCTTCATAGAACTTCACTGGAGACCATCACATCTTCGTTCAGGTTTACAAAGGAAAAGTCTTTACAGTTCCCTTTTATGTGACAGGAATCCGCTGTGGCTTGTTTCGCTTACAGCACCCCCTCTTCATTATGAAATTTATACCTGCAGAAGGGACCAGGAAGGGGCCAGTGTCCTCCCTACAGTGCAGCGGCAAAGGGTTCCTGAACATTTTAAGCTTGAACTGATAATGGCAGAAGTTGGATCTTGGAAGTAATCTTGGAAAGAGCTTCTTCCAAAGAGTTGCTTTTACAATGATGGTAATACAAAAGTGAAGAGTATCGAAGCTTCAGATGGAATGAAATGGGAAGGTGTCAGGTTCTGTTGTTGTTTGTTTTTTTAACCAATCCTCAATAATGTGTAAAGATTACTTTTCAAACATGTAAGTCAAAACTACTTGAATAATATTTTGCTGAAGAGCAAGATGTGCATTAATCCACAGTTGTCTGCTGTTCCAGCTCAGGGAGGTCAGACTCGCCGAGTCCGGGACGGCCACTCCGCGACCCACACCGCTCCCGGGCCCTCGCGAGCGCCTCCTGTTGTCCCGGAGGCTCCGCTGGCTGCGGGCAAAGCCCCAGCCTCCGGCGGGTGTCCCTTCTTGAAACACTCCGTAGTGTCTCCATCGCACCCTTGTGTTCTTGTTTTTCCCCGGATGCATGTTTAAAATGCACATCACAGCTGGGTGTGCACCACGGGAGAAACACGCAGAATCGACTTACAGGGGCAAATTTAAAGATATTTAACTTAAATAAATAAAAGGTGTCTAGGTTTTGGCTACAAATGTCTTTATTCAGTGAAAAATAATTTTAGGTAAAAGGGAGCTCCACTTATCTTTGCAAGGGTATTTACTACCTCCTATTACCATAAATGTATTTTAACTGATGGGAAGGAAAGCAAGTCCACTCTGGCTCATCTAAATGATAACCAAGCTTGAAATCCAGTTGGAGCTGGGCCTGGGGAAAGGAGCAGGAGCAGGTGCCTCGGTGGTAATCTGGTTAGGCTCCATTCCCTTCAACAATTTTCCAAGGACAAAGCTTTGACCCTTCAGAGAAGGCAGGACTGTGGCTAATCCCAGGCCCTTTGCCCAAATATAACTTCTGTGATCAGTTTGTGTGTATTCTTCCAGAAATATGTATAAACATATGCATACATGTAAAAATGCATATGTCTATACAGGAATATATAGTATTGTGTACTTGCTTTACATAATGGCTATTAACCCTCTGATGCCTTTACTCAGCAATGTCTTGGAGATTTTTCTATGTGAGCACATGTAGGACCAACAAAATCTTGGTCACTGCTGTATGGTGTACCATAGTACAGTCTTGCCATAATTTATTTATTTATTCCCTTATTGATGGACACTTAGCTTGCTGCCAATTTTTCACTATCGCATTGTAGTAGAAAACTTGTAGCATAACATTTAAAAATATTAAGTGGCATTTGAAATTCTCTACAACGTGTCCTCCATCTGTCTCTGAAGTCACAGTAACATATCCTTTCCCAGATACTGAGCTCCAGCCAAACTGATCTTACATGATTTTCTGGCCTCATAACCTTTTTCAAGTTCAGTCCTTCTACTTTGAAGGCCCTTTTCTTGTTCCATTTTTCTAAATTTGTCCATCTCATATCCCCACTGTTCTGTGATGACTTCCCTCTTCCATGATCTCCCAGCCTGTAAGGATCTCTCTTTCTCTAAATACCTGCTGTATTTTGTAGTACTCATTCAATATTTGTACACTGTCTTGTATTATAATATTTCAGATTATTAGTCCTGATGTCTAGAAATAGAAGATAAGTACTATGGTACTTGTCAGAGAAATTCTCTTGCCTTTCAACCTACCTCCCTAGCTCCATTTTCTTTCTCCTCCAGACATTCCTTCCTCCAAACCCAAATGAATCTGTCTCCATTACTCCTCTGCTCCCAGAATTCTGATGGTGATGGAAATGATGATGTCATCCACAAGAGCTTCCTCATGAGTGACAGCCTTCCTCAGATTAAGTAGTCACAGCAATGAGAGGTGCCTTACAAGGCAATTCCTGATCTAGGCGTATAAAATTTCCTCCCTTTCCATTCCTCCACTTTCAATAGAGCCCTTTCCGCCACTGCCTGTAAGCCTGTTTTAGTCAGGCAAAGCTAGGCCACATGGTAATTAGTGCTGCAGTCTTAGTGGCACAACGTAATAAAGGACTTTCTCACCCACGTCACACCTGCATGTGGGTTAGAATGGTCTCCTTGCAGCTCCTCCTTGTCTGCTATTCCCGAGCTCTTCACCTAGAGCCACACAGATGAAGAGAGAGTGGGAGTGGGAGACTCACACTCACTCTAATTGCCTCCAACCAGAAGGCACCTTAGCACTTCCTCTCGTAGCCCAGTGGTCACTGTCACATCTGAAAATCTTTCACTAGTTTACTCTGCCTAAAACCCTCCCAATGATAGAGGCATTTGGCTTAATGAATTTTCAGTTGAAAATTGCAGATACTCTGAGAAGCCTAAGTAGTGTGTGTGTCCTCTCCCTACCTCCTACCCCTCCCTCTTTGTCTCTCTTTCTTTTTCTCTAAGTAAATTAATTCCAGTGTTTTCCCTCCAACCCCTAAATGAGATCAGTGAGAGAACACTTTGTTGGGATAAAATAAACAGATAACCTTGGAGCACAGATCACTTTAGAAAGCAGGCAAGCCTTGGTAAGGTGCCAGCTACCATGAGAGGACACCAGGGAAGAGCAGTGCGATGGAAGCAGCAGGCGCCCCTATTTCCACACTGAACTTCAGCCATCTCTGGGAAACAGAGGCAGATCCTCCTCGTTGTAGTTTTTTGTCTATGGCTTTCTCACTCCTATCTCACCCCCTGCTCCTAGAGCACAGATTTCAGGTTGACTCCAGTACTTAGGCACAAATCCCTTTGAGAAACATGGCAGAGTTAATCATTTATATTAGCACAATGTTTCAAAGATTCTGTGAGTTATATAGGATTGGCTAGCCTAGCCTGAGACAAACACCAATTATGACTGTTTCTATAGGGAAAAAAAATTTCAAGTTTCAAATACCTGGCTTAATTTTTATTAAATAAGATTTGTTGCCTTTTTTTTTCTAATTAAAAAAGTAATGCATGTAATAAACTTTTGAAAAGCATAGGAAAACTTGAACCTGGACAGCACACACTGCTAACCAAATTCCCTGGATACACAGGGAAACTCATTTCCCAGCCTCCCTTGCTGCCAGGTGACCAAATTCTAGCCAATGGAATTTGAATGAACGTTAAGAGTGCCACTTCCCAGCCTGGCTCATAAAAACCTCCCACACATGCACCTCATTGTCCCTTTCCTCTTCCAGCTGGCTGGAAAGAAGGTGGTCTCCAAGACAATCTTGGAGGCCTCACTTTCAAGATGGAAGCACTCAGACTCCTGGTTTTTCCAAACTGTGAAACCAAACTGTGAATGCAGGCAGGTGTGTGTGTGTGTATGAGAGAGAGAGAGAGAGAGAGAGAGAGGGAGGGAGGGAGAGAGAGAGAGAGGAGTTTGTGATGGATAAAGTTATTTAAAAGGGTGGGGGGAATGGAAGCACCTCTGTCAGCCTGAGTCTTGCAACAGCTTTGTGACAAAAGACCCCATGCCAATCTACCCATCCGCCCAGTAGTATTAAGAAAAAGTAATCTTCTCCTGTATTACAGTCTTTATACTGGGGGTCCTCCTTACCACAGTTAAACTAGCCTATTTATATAGCTTAGGAAGGCCTAGATTTCTCCAATAACCTGCAAACTGCCTCCCGCCAGACCTCACTCACTTAGTAGGCCCTCAACAAACATTTGCTGCCTGAGCAAGGGGTTGACGGAACACATGTGTTTCCAATAAAATGATTCCTAGAGCATCCCTTCCTTTCTACCCACGCAAAAGCTTAACCATTAGAGTCAAGACCTTGCCATCCAAGAGCCCCACTGCTAGCCTAGTTTTCAAGCCTTTGCAACTTTCTGTTTCCTCATTTCCTAAAACAAGACTATCAATCTTTCAAAACACAGTAAGGACTGATAGAGAAACAGTTTAATAGATGTTTTACAATCCAGAGTGGCAGAGCAATGTCATATCCTCACATCTAGATTCTAGCAGTACCTTTTGCCAGAAGTTTTGGTACAATAAGCACACACTGATGGACTGATCTAAGTAGATATGATTTCCCTTCAGGTCTCAAGCAGGGAACTGTTTAAAAATAGAAACAAATATATATTAAAGAAACAATGAAAAAATGGGACAAAATGAAAGGAAGTTAAAGACCAGGTAAAAGACATAGGATTTTTCCAGCATCTCCATAGCCACTAGCTGGATGAGGCTAGATGGAGTCCAACTTAGATAAGCAAGGGGTTGGACCTTCAGCAAATGCTGGACCTAATGAGTTTCCTAGGACCTTTCACCTACTTTCTCCTAGATGAAAACACCTCAGTGTGGAACTATGCTAACTATTCTGGAATTGCCTCTTCAAACCAGTTTAACAGCTTGCTGAAGCCAGAGGATGCAGGGCTGTAATTAAAGGAAACCTGAAATGGCGCCAAGATCTCTGCTCCTTGGATAGTGCACTTTCTGCATCTTCCACGGAGGGGCCTTCTGGTTCTAGCCTCATGGGTGAAAACTCATCCCTACAAGCTGCTGGTTAAACCCTGACTTGGGCTACTGTTGGGCCAGGTGAGACCCCCAACAACCATGTCACTGAGAAAGATACAAGCTGGCATTGAGCTGGTCTTGACACTCACCATCCCACCTCATCTTCCTGCAATGCCAGAAGGGCTCACATCACAGTCACACCAGATGGGACTTTGGGAAGGGTCTAGATCAAACCATCACCCTGGATTATCTTGGAAGAGACGTGCTGTCTGCTGTGAAAGAAAACCCTCTCCTTGCCACCATAAGCCTCAGCATGGGCAGCAATGTGGAGATCCAAAGTCCTGCCCTGCCAAAAGCAAACGTCAGGGCAGCGACCCTTACTGATATGTAGCATGTCTGCCAGACCACCAAAACTCCACAGGCACTAAAGCTAGCTTGCTCTTGCTCTCATTCCTACACTGTGTCTCATTGTTGTTTTGAGATGCAGTCATGGGAAGTACCTTACATGCTATAAACTAAGATCAGGACCAGCCTTCTACAAAATTGTGAAGTAAGCAAAATTCATCTTGCCCTCTTTCTCTACTTCCTTCCCATTCTTGTCCTGGCCTTACCTTCAGCTGACTGATCCCGTCAGCTGATAAAGGCTTACAGATGTGAGCCTCTTAAGAATCAAAACACTTTCAAGATCCATGAGGAAACTATAGTGGTAGCATTTCAGGTTTCTTGTAGATAGTGGGGAGATATGGAGAACTGACGGATCGTTCCCAAGCTATACCATTTGTGTACTGAGTAGATGTTTAAGACTGTTAACTGCCCAAGGGAATGAATCTCCAAAGCAGACACATTTTCCTGGTTCCATAATTTCTTGCCAGCCTAGCTGTGGACATAATTGTGGCATAATTGTAGACATCCAAACTGTTAATGCCTTCACTTCTTTTAACCCAACTGCAACACAGCTGACTCTGCATGCTCCATGTAAAGAGGAGCTAAATGAAACCATTAAGCCACAGGACTCCACAGACATCCAAGGGATTTTTATAAATAGCTTCAACTTCCTCCTTCTCCCTCCTCTGCCCCAGACAGTTCCCAGAGTTATTCCAGCATTGCAAAGGGAATAGATTTGTGCTACATCTCCACTTTCTGCCCCTATGACATTCTGCAGGATACCATCATAAAATGAGCACTAGTCATCTAAAAGGAAGAACAGGAGGAGAAATTAAGGACTGGACAATAGATATGCTGGATAATCAGTTCCGATCATCTGAAGTCCAGTATGTAAAGCTCTAAATGGAATGCAAGACATTTCTTATTGCAAGTCTCTCAACAATCCTATGAACTAGGCAAAGTGGGTATTATTCCATCAGGAAACTGAGGTAGGTCACACAGCTACTGGCAGAAGAACCCAGGTGTATTGGATTGAATAGTGCCCCACCCCCATCCCCAAATTCAAGTCAACCTGGAACCACAGAAGTTGACCTTATTTGGAAATACAGTCTTTGCAAATGTAATCAAGTTATGGTAAGGTCATTCTGGATTGGGGGTGGGTGCTCATGACTGGCTTCCTTATAAGAGGGAAATTTGGACACAGAGACACAGGGAGAATGCCATGTGAAGACAGAGGCAGAGATGGGAGTGATGCATCTCCAAGCCAAGGAATGCCAAGAATTGCCGGCCACCACCAGAAGCCAGGAGAAAGCAGGGAACAGATTATTCCCGAGAGCCTTGATTCAGACTTCCTTGTGAGACAATACATTTCTGTTGTTTTAAGCCACCCAGCTGGGGGTACTTTCTTACGGGCAGCCCTAGGACACTGACACCAGGTGTTCTGGTTTTTTACGCAGTGTTCTTTTTGCTATATTAAACTACCCCTTGGGCAAATATGTCCAAATCCAGAAAACTATTTTCCCAAATTGAACAGTATCCAGGTGCCTGTCCAGAGAGTGATTCCAAGGGTCTTAACTTTGAGCTAGAATAAAGCCACTGACACAAAGGTCAAGCATAAAGAAGTTACCAGCCTTACTTTTCCCTTCTGTTATGTCATTGCTAGTTTTTTTGGGAAAGGTGGGTCTCCATCAGCCCAGTGACTGGTTGTCTGGGAATCAGCTGATAAAGAATGGGGAGCAGTACCAAAATGAGATGGTAGAAGCAACCAAATAAAATAACTGTGATCTGCTTACCTAGGGCTGCCACAACAAATTACCAACTTACCACAGACTGAGTGGCTTCAAACAACAGAAATTTATTCTCTTACAGTTCTGGAGGCTAGAAGTCTGAAATCAAGGTGTCAGCAGGGCCAAGCTCCCTCCTAAGGCTCTGGGGAAGAATAGTTACTTGCCTCTTCCAGCTCCTATTGTGTCCTGGAAATCCTTGACATTCTTTGGCTAGTGGCACCATAACTCCAGTCTCTGCTTCTATCTTTACATGGCCCTCTTCCCTGTGTTTCCATCTCTGTGTCCCCGTCTCTGGGTTCAAGTCCCCTCTTCTTTTAGGGACACCAGTTATATTGGATTTAGGCACCGCCCTAATCCACTATGACCTCATCTTCACTTGATTGTACCTGCAAAGACCCTTTTTCCAAATAAGGTCACATCCATAGGTTGTTACAGAGGTTGGGACTTAATTTTTTGGGGGACACATTCAATTCACTACAAAGTGTAAATTGATTAAATTCAACTATTAAAAATGGAAACTATTGGTTTATGTGTGTGTGTTTTAATCCACCTGTTACTTAAAAGAGGCAAACCTTAAAAAGAAACTGACATTGTATTAGTCCGCCAAAGGGGTACCGATGAAAAGTACCAGAAATCTGTTCGCTTTTATAAAGGGTATTTATTTGGGGTAAAAGCTTACAGTCCCAAGGCTGTGGAAAGTCCAACTCCAGGTACCATAAGAGGTACTTTCTCACCAAAGTCAGCTGTCCTGTGTTGAAGCAAGATGGCAGGTGATCTCTACCAGGTTTCAGCCTTCCCCTTTAGGCTTCCTCTTCCTCTGAGGCTTCATGGGCCCAGCTTCTTCCCAATCTCATCTGTAGGCTGGCATAGGGCTTGTCTCTCAGGGCTTCCTATATCAGTCTCGGCTCTTTGCCCAAAGTCAGCTGTAAGTTATCAGGCAAATGGTCCATCTCTCCCTGGGGTTTTAGCTGTTTCAGCCTTCTCCTTTCTATCACATGGCAGGATCAAAAATGACAAAGTTTTCTCCTCTGGTGTCTTCTTGAGTGAGTGTCCGTTTATATCAGACCCACCAAGAGGGCAGGGGCTCAACCTGAGCCACACCCTACTGATGTGGTCAAATCAAAGCCCTAATCTTAACAGGTAATCTAATCAAAGACACTTCAGCTGAATTTAATACAAAGGGTATCACACCCAGAGGAAGAGATTAATTTACAAACATAATCCTTTTCTTTTTGTGATTCATAAAATAATCTCAAACTGCCACAGACATGGAAAGACAAAATATACTGATGGAAAGAGAGATGTCAGACAAATACTAACCAAAAGAAAGTTTGTGTTACAACATTAATATCAGAAATATAGAATATAAGGCAAAAATCATTAATATGGGTAGAGAGACATTATATAATGATAAAAGTAAAAATTCATCAGGAAGACATAACAATATACTATCTACAATTATAGAGCCTCTAAAACAAAGCAAAAGGTTACATAAATTATAAGAAGAAATTGAGAAGTCCACAATTATAATGGGAGATTTTGACACCTCTACATCAGAAACTGAAACATCAAGTATATAAAAAGATTTTGAAATGGTAGAATTTGTTGATCACCATAACTAATAAACCTAATCCCAGACTTTCCACTGAGGTGCCATAGGGTGCTGCAGTGAGCTCCCAGGGACACTGTGGGAGTTTTAAATTCCAAGGAAAACAGCGATTATGAATATCAGGTCTGACACCATGCAAACTACTAGAAAGACACCAGGGAATAAATAAATAAAAGGGGTAGGACAAACAAATCTACTGTGCAGAATTCCACTTGGTTAAGTAGAAATTCATGCTCAAAGAGACAATAGCTCCCGACTCCTTCAAGTGTTGGCTGTGTGTAGTTGGCTGTACTCTCAAAGAGTACAGTCTGCATAGGGGGAGACAAGAGGAACCTCACAGTGGGAAAACTTACCAACACTACCTAGAGCAAGTGAGCAGGTCAACAGCAACAGTGATAAGTCGTGTTGATGATATACACCCTTGATATGATGTGATGATAATGGCACTGCACCTCTGTGGTCATCCTGTCCAAAATGCATTATCCCAGTGTAATCATGAGAAAACCATCACACAAAACACCTCATCAGTAATCCTTAAAACTATCAAGGTCATCAAAAACAAGGAAAGTCTGAAAAAAATGTCAGAACCAAGGGGAGCCTAAGGAGACATGACAAGTAAATGTAATGGGGTCTCCTGAATGGGATCCTGCAACAGAAATAGGGCATTAGGGAAAAACTAAGGAAATCTGAATAAACCTTGGACTTTAGTTAATACTAATGCATCAATTGATTCATTAATTTTTAACAAACATACCATACTAACGTAAGATGTTCATTGGGGAAATTGGTGGGATATGGGAACTCTATACTATACTATCTGTTCGATTTCTCTGTAAATTTGAACTCTTCTAAAATATAGCCCATTAAAAAAACAAGACAATCACCTCATATAGATGCAGACAAATAATTAAAATTCAACAATGGCTCATTATTTGCTAGCTAGTGGGCCCTCAATAAGTATTTATTGAATAAATAATTTTTAAAGCCCCTGGTAAATGTGGAATAAAAGAGAATTTCCTTAACCTGATAAAAGATATCTACCAAAAAAAATCAAACTTAATTATGAAACATTATAAGTATTCCATTTTTAAAGTCAGGGCAAGATAAGTATAGAGGACAGGCTTACTCTCACCACCTGAATTGTACATTGTACTGGAGGCTTACTCACTGTAATAAGGAAAATTAGTAAAAGATATTAGGTGGGGAAAAAAATCATCACCTGCAAATGATACAGTTTATGAAACAAATCAAAGAGGATCCACACACTATTAGAACAAATATGACAGTTCAGGAAGATTGCTGGATACAAGATCAACATACAAAAATTAATAATGGGACTGGAAAGGGGAATATAAGATAATTCCACTTTATAAAGCTTTGCTTCTTTGAAAAAGTATTGAAGCACTTGTTAGAAATGCTATCGTTTCTTCATTTTTGTGTGTCAGGTACAAGGGTGTTTGTTATGCGATCCTCCATACTTTTCTGTATTTTTCAAACTTAAAAACAAATAAATCCAGTATATAAAGAAAACAAGCAGGCACTGCAGTATTACAGGCCTTTCCGAGTTCTCCCAAAAACGATGAGGGCTTGAAGACAATAGAAATAGTGAGTAGGTGATTCCAGCAACAGATGGATCACTCCCCAAACACCTTAAACAACACAAACCCCTCTAAACCATGTGGAGCCAACACTAGGGAAAAGCAGGGTGACCCCCAACTTACCAATAATGACTTTCTACCACCTGGCAAAATAGACTTTAAAATAGAAATTAAATGTGATGGATAAAAACAAACATTTCTTTCTCTACAGCAACCCAGATTGTGGTCTGAGTCTTATACCCTACTACATGGACAGATACCACAGCTGGGGTCAACTCCACAACTACACAATAAAGGTAGATGCTGCGGCCTCTTGAAACAATCTTCCTCACCAAGCTGTTGGGGCGGCTGCTTCTGAGGACAAACATGGAGGGAGGGGGCAGAGAGGACTTCCAGTTCCACTTTATATAGTGTTGCATTATTTTTGTAATAAAATTCTTTTTAAGTTCTTAAAAAGAAAGTCTGTCCTTCCTGGTTCCTTGCTCTCCAAATGTGGGGTTTCTATGAGGAAATGGAAACTTGTGTTCAATTCATACATTTTACGTAACTGGCCTTGAAGTTATAATTTTCCAACATATAGTAAAATTCATATGGCCCCAGACTTGGTGAGTATGCAGATGAAAATTCTATTTTAAGAATATGATGAACTCATACGGAAACTACAGGGTTTAATTCTAGGTAAATCTATTTCAAGAGCATTCTGCCCCCACCTTATACCTAGGAGCTATCTAGTTAGGGAGGAACTATCCCACTGACCTAGAGGGATGAGTTTAGTACCTCATGGCTTGCAAACTCATTTTTTCCAAGACCTTCCAGTCTATCTGTGTCTCCAGGATTGACAGCCTTTTCCAGGTTTCTGAAAAAAAGAATGCTACCTCTGGCCTGTGTGGAAGTATGCTGTGTCCCACCCTCTCCTATGCTGGTTTTGCCATTTTCTATCCAGTCAAGTACTGGGGTTGAAAATGCTGAAATTCCTGTATGACTATGAGATTGGACATGAGTTTACCCAGCTGTATTTGCCAGTTTACCTGACAGTTATATGGGAATCCCTTTTCCCCCCATCTCTTTCTGGAACATTGGCCCATCAAGTTTCCCAATTTGGGCTACCTGCTGTCTGCCCTAAGCTCTAGCTCACCCAATACCAGAGCTTTGTCCATGAGCAGCAGTAAGATAGACTTTTTGCCTAAGAAATTTTTAAAGAGCGTGAGCTATTCCTTGAGTGTGGAGAAGGGAGGGGGTTAGGTAATAATTCTCTAGCCATTTCAAAGGAAAGTTTCTTGCTTCCATCATCAGCTGTCATAAAACTATTTGCAGGACTTCATAGAGGAGGTTCAACAGACCCTCCCTTCTTTCTTGCCCAGAGTTAGATAAAGGAAGCACAGGCTGCGTAGCAGAGATGACTCCATGTTGGAGGCCTGGGTCTGGTCCTTCCAGGATCACTGGCTTGCTCAGTGAGGCCGTGAAAGCTGCTTATCCCCTCTCAGTGTCGGCCTATGTGTAAAGCGGTGTTAGCAACTGCATCAGAGTTCAACTAGAGAGCATTTATTCAATGGAATTGGCTGGCTTTTTGCTGTTGTGTTTGGGGGAACAGCCTGTTTACTAGGCGAGGGGGTACGGCCGGCCCTCATTCCTTGAGGGAGAAGAGCATCTTGTAGCTGATCATCTTGCGCTCGGGGTGGAGGCGCTTGAGGATCTGGGCGAGCACGTTCACAGACTGCTCCCTGCTCAGGCCCGTCTTCTTGGTCTGGAACTTCTTCAGGAGGTCCTTGGTCGTCATGGGCTTCCGGGTCAGGGGACAGGGTCCCACTCACACGCACGTCACCGCTGCGGGGTGTCGACTTCCGGTACGGGCCCTGGAGCCTGGGGTCCAGCCGCAGCCGCTCGGCCGCCGGCGCCTTGGTGCTGCGCCGCCCTGGCTCGGGCGTAGCTGGCGGCCGCCCGCAGCGGGGCTGGAGCGCTGCGGCTCTGGGTGCCCGGCGTGCCGGGGCCGCTCCTCCCTCCCAGCCGCCTCCCGACGCCTCCCGCGCCCTCTTGGTGGCCGGCTTCTTTTTTTCGCCCCTGAAGTCTGTCAAGACCAGCCTGCTAAAGCTGCTGTCCTTAAGTGGAATTTTTTCTTCTGTTCTCCTTTTAAAGCTTTTCTACTGATTGAATCAGGCTACCCAGATTATCGAGTATGATCTCCCTTCAAGTCAGCTGATAATGGGCTTTAATCACATAATCAAAATACCTTCACAGCAACACCTAGATGAGTGTTTGATTGAATAACTAAGGACTCTAGCCTAGTCCAGTGGAGACAAATTCATATCACAGGTCAGTGCCAAGCTCCAGGTTGGTGAGCCGCAATCCCTTGCGGCATAAACTACCTCCCACTTCACATACTTTGGGGGTTTTAAACTTGTTTTCTTTTAGAAACTTGAGCAATTGTATGAAAGGGAACCCAATGAATGTTAAATCTAAACTACTAACCTCATT
>JAQZBX010022946.1:6335-22469 GCA_029593785.1 Cabassous unicinctus | reverse complement strand
CATCTACTCCCAGTAGACATTTTTAATCTTTTACTATCCTACTACCCCCTAACAGATTAGCCTATAATCTTACTTCATTCCAGTGTATCAATTTCCCAGGCTAATGTTAGCTAGGGACTATCCAGTCAATATCTAGTGTACCCTCTAGAATATTATATCATTAATATTCAGCCCTTCAGTAGGATCCCTTTTTAACACCAGTTTTGGAAGACAGGCCTAACACCTGCCGATTATATCATATTTTTATTTAATAGAGTTAAGTTCTAGAGGATATGATTGGACTCACATTTTATCAGTCTTGTTGCAATAGGACTCTGCAGTACTCCTTTCATTAACTTGTCCTCAGGTCCCCACTCATTTGTTATTTTCTATACATTCTTTATGTCTTTAGGATTTCTATCTGTTTTGGGTTAAAGAAATATTTTTCTGGACATGGAACTGTATCATCAACCAAAACAAAAGGGCTATTCTCCCTTGATGGTGTCTTCCTTCTTCTTCCTGATCCTGGGATGATGAAGCTAAAGTTTTCAGCTAGATCTGGAAGTCAGCATTTCTGGGATAAATTAGATGAACACACTTGATTGAGGTGTGGCTGGACTGTATCATTGTCTTCCTATTATCCTAGGAGATCAAAGCGAGCACAAATAGAGGCTTAGTCTTTAAAATATTCAAAACAGATGGCTAGTTATTTTTGGTGAAAATTCAGGTTTTAAGGCAAAACACTTGTTAGCAAGACTTCATTTCTTTCATTGAAAAGTAGTCAACTCTGCCCCATTTTCTAAATGAAAAATTCAAGACCCTGAGAGGTAATCCAACCTATAAATATGATCAGGAGCTAAGTCACTCAATTGATTGAAGGGGGCAGGGGGACTGATGACCTAAATGATCTCTAAAATCCCTTCCATCTTTTATGTTCTGTATTCATAATGAGTACAGAATACTATTTTCATCCAGTGAGTGTTTTAAACTTGTTTAACCCTCAGAATGTTTGACTCTATACAAACATATAACCTATTCACAAACTTTTAATCAGGTTATACTAATAATATCAAGGAATTTTCAGAATATTTTCTGGAGCTGAAACTAAATTAATCCAATTTAATTCCTTGATCAGTTTTCTGTGCAATATAGATGAATGTCCAACTTTTTCAATTTTCTTATTTTACTGAAATAATTTTATTCAGTAGCTATGCTTTTCTATATTTAAATTTTAAAATGGTTTTATTTATCAATCAGGTGTTTTTGTCTATATCAGATTTTACTAATTATAACTCTCTGCAACTCTGAGTTTTCTTAATAGGCCTATTACCAAATCCAATTTTCCATTTGGTCAGTGTTTTATTTTTTCAGGATTTGTAGCCATTTTATTTATTAATTTATTTAACTCATTATTTTTTTCTTTATTTTTAAAGAAGCTTTAGATTACATAAATGTTACATTGAAAATATAGGGGATTCCCATATACCCCACCCCTTCCCCACCCACACTTTCCCCTGTTAACAACATCTTTCATTAGTGTTTAGCCAATGTTTTATTTTGTGTTATTACTGTTAATACCAGTAATATTCATTATGAACTGGATTTCTAAAAACAAGTAATTATTTATCTCTTAATTAATCTGTGAAAAAAATTATTATGTATTTCCTCTCTGATATTAGAGTTACTCTGTTATCTGGGATTGGTCTATTGCAGGAGTCAGCAAATACTTTTTGTAAAGGTCCAAATAGTAAATATTTTAGGCTTTGCCAACTATACAGTCTCTGTCAAAACTGCTCAACTCTGCTGTTGTAGCACAAAAGCAGCCATAGACAATATGTAAACGAAAGAGCTTGGATGTGTTCAGTTTGCTAGGCTGCCGAAAGCAGATACCATAAAATGGATTGGCTTTTTTTGTTGTTTTTTTCCTTTTGGGGTTGGCTTTTAACAGAATTTATTTGCTTACAAACTTGCAGTTTCAAGGTTGAGGAAAATGTCCAAATCAAGACATCATCAGTTAATGCTTTCTCCCCAAAGTCCAGCTACTGGCGGTCCTGGACTCCTCTGTCACATTGCAAGACACATGGCAGTGTCTGCAGGTCTCTCCCTTCTCTTCTGGGTTTCATTGCTTTCCGCTTCTTGCTTCCATGGCTCTCTCTCTGTGTCTGAATTTCATTCTCTTATAAAGGATTCCAGTAAGAGGATTAAGACCCACCCTGGGCCATGCCTTAAATGAAGTAACCTAATCTAAAGGTCCTACTTACAATAGGTTTACACCCACAGGAATGTATTGACTTTAAGAACATGATTTTCTGAGGGTATGTACAGTTTCAAACCATCACATGTTCCCATAAAACTTTATTTATAGACATTGAGATTTGAAATTCATATAATTTCCCTGTGTCACAAAATGTTCTTTTGATTTATTTTCAACCATTTAAACATGTAAAGTCCGTTCTTAGCTGATGGCGGTACAAATAAGGCTGAATTTGCCAACCCCCTGGTTATAGTATTGCTTATCCAATTCTCCTTTGTGCTTCTCATCACTTTACATGCCATTTTCTAACCATCTAGAGTCGTTGGTGAAGCCAAGAGCAAATGGTGGGATTAAAATGTCCTCAGGGTCAAAATGTCAGCTTGAGTTAATCAGAAATAACTTATATTTTACACATACTCAAATCTTCACAAGGCCAGGTATTATTTCCCTTTTACAGATGATGAAACAGATGCTTGGAAATAATAATGATTAAAGAATTTTACTATGTGGCAAACACATGGATTATTATAACCCCATAAGATATATTGTCTGCAAAGTAACTTGTTCTAAGTTTCCTATCTAGAACATAGGAGACCCTGGAGTTAAGCCAGTCTGTTTCCAAAGCTCTTAACCACTGCACAATATTACTCTGTAGTTCTGCACTGCTTCACAGAGTGATCAGTTCAGTGCAGATTTCATAGCTTATAACATAAGTGATACAAATCTGTCTCTGGTAAGGGTACCCTGATAGTAAAGAAAGCCTTTTTTCACCATAGTCTCTGAAACTGGAAACCTCAGAGATTATCATGTCACCAGCCAAGGACCTGCATGCTTCTGGCCACAGGGTTTGACTTGGTCCTGTTTCTGATCATGGCCACAGCCAGCCATGTTGCCTTCCCTGGTACTAAAGAATGGAGACTACTGTGTCTGCATTAAATATAGTGCTGTAACGTGCAGAGATATCACAGCAGCTTTTGCCTGAGGAATATTCAGGTAGATGAAATTCTTTGTTGAGATCATGAAACAGAGAACTACCTAATTTAATCTAATTCCATGGCTAATGAAAAAATTTCATAAGGGAAATGACTAACATGAAAGTAACATATGGGCAAACAGCCAGGCAAGCAGCTGTGATTTTCTGGAAGGTACAAGTTGTAATTGCTCCAAAGATGCCAGGATGCATGAGTTCCAGTTCAAAGAAGCCTGGCTCAGCCACTCAGACCACACTGTGTGTGTGTGTGTGTGTGTGTGTGTGTGTGTGTGTGTGTGTGTGTTATCTAACACATGAACCTGAGGGTTTATTTTTGTGCACAGAAATATATTACTGAGACAGGGCATGTTAATGGAATCAGGGAAAGCTGAAAATCTGCGGGTATACACAATGCACAGGACTGAACTTACAAGACAGTCTAAGACATGCACATCAGCCTAACAATGGCTTTGCAATATCTTTTAAAATGGTGCAACTGGGAAATGATGTATGGATAGCTTATTAGGTAGATGAGTAACAGAAGTGTATTACACCAAGTGACATGAAACCTTATTGCTTAAGTGAACAAGAGAGCAAAGACTTTTCTCCTTGTTGATAATCCAAGAAAGGTTTTCTATTTCCTGTCATCTCATACAAGAAGATTATAGTTACTAATACTCATAAGGCCACTGAATATGAAGAATCCCCAAAAACTGTGTGGTGCATATATTTGGGCAGATTACTTTAAGCATGGAGAGAGCTATTCCTCCTGTTAGTTGCTTTTAAAGTTTGTGACACCAAAGTATACTCTCCAGAAAGAGAACCAGAAAAAAGCACTAATAAGATGAACATGGTGAAGGAAAAAAAAGGTATATTTCTGCCTTCTCTTGTTCCTTTTCTTTGCTTGACTTCTTGAATTGGAGTTTTATTTTATTCTTTCATTCTATTTCATATTTTTAAAAAATATCCAGACTTCCGGGAAGATAACAGGCTAGTAAGACACGGGAAACTCTTCTCCAGAAAAATAGCTAGAGGACAGGCTGAAACAGCCCCAAAAAAGATCTTCTAGGGTTTAGGACAGCAGGTGAAGGCTGCACACCACCCAGAGGAGAGAGGGACAAAAGAGGGAAACCGTGACAACAGAACCGTGAGTTGGAACCAGCAGCAGCTACTGCTGCCAGCACCCTCCCCCACACTCTTTAGAATTCTCGGGCCTCTGGGCCTGCGACTACAGACAACGGGGGCTCCAGGGATCGGCCACTCCAGGAAAGGGGAGAGAGAGGGACACAGCCTCAGGCTGACTCAGGTTCTGACCCGAAAATTTTGACTGCAGAGCCCCGCAGACCCTTCCACACGGTGGTTTGCCCTGGGAGCCTACGAAGGACTGGAGAAATCCGACCCTCGCAATCTCCCTCTCTTCTAGCCTGGACTAATTGTTGAGGACTCCACAGGAGAGGGGAGAGAGAGCCTGGGGCTGACTCGCCTTTTGACTCACAGGTTTAGACTGCCCTGTCCAGAGAACCCTTCCAGGCCGGGTGGAGCTGCGCCATTGTTTGCCTCTGTGCCTGCAAGGGGCTAAAGATATACAAATCTCCCAATCTCTTCCTCTACTAACAGGGACTGATTGTTGAGGACTCAGAGGGAAGTGGAAATATTTCCTAGCTGGGAAAAGGGAGGAGGCTGCCAGAGAAGACTGGAGAACTGTCTCTGAAAGTTTGAATTATAAGGCTCTTAGTCCCCAGACAGGAAGCTCTATCACATTGATCTGGTCTGTGTCGCAACAAATACACTCCGACCAGGCATTGAATTGCGAGCTGCCAAAGAGCGCCATCTCCTGGCAGACCAAGGAAGTGCACATAAGAAAATTAAAAATAAATAGGAGAGGCTTTTCCTGGCCTCTATAGTCTCCCTGCCCAAGGCCCTAGGAAGTGACTCTACAACCAATTACTGGGTCCAGTGCCCGGTTTTGAGCAACCAGCAAGACAATCCTAACAATCCAGGTCAAGTCAAAAATCAAAGAGTTGTGGTAACTCACAGCCTCCTGCCAAAAAATCCCTATAAAAGAGAAAGAGATTGAGCACCCAAGTAAACTACATCCTAACCATATGCCTAAACACCAGCAAAAAATTACAAGCCATGCTAAGAAAAAAGACATGGCCCAAGAAAAGGAACACATCAAAGTCCCAGAGCAAGAGATGCAGAATTTGAGAGAACTCATCAGCAAGATGAGCACAAATTTCCACAATCAAATTAATGAGATGAAGGACAATATAGTTAAAGAGATAAATGACATCAAGAAGACATTGAGTGGGAAGCGGGTGTGGCTCAGTGGATAGAGCCCCCGTTTACCATATGGGAGGCCCGGGTTCGCGTCCCGAGGCCTCCTTGTGAGGGTACGCCGGCCTGAGCGGTGCGGTGGGCTGATGCAGCAACCTCACTGCAGGAAGCGGGTGTGGCGCAATGGATAGAGCACCCGTTTACCATATGAGAGGCCCCGGGTTCGCTTCCCGGCGCCTCCTTGTGAGAGCAGGCTGGCTCGCGCGGCACCGTGGGCTGATGCGGCAAGACCTCACAGCAAGGGGGAGATAAGCAGACACAGAGAAGACAGGCAGCGAATGGACACAGCAGCACAAGCAGCAAGGGGGGAATAAATAAAATAAAATAAATCTTTAAAAAAATAAAATAAAATAACTAATGGGATATAGCAAAGACAGTCTTGAGAGGGAAATTTATAGCCCTAAATGCCTATATTAAAAAACAAGAAAGGGCTAAACTCAAAGATTTAACTGAGCAACTAGAGAAACTAGATAAAGAACAGCAAACCAATCCCAAGGCAAGCAGAAGGAAAGAAATAATAAAGATTAGAGCAGAAATAAATGAAAATGAGAACAGAAAAACAATAGAGAAGATCAACAAAACCAAAAGCTGGTTCTTTGAGAAGATCAGTAAAAGTGACAAACCCCTAGCTAGACTAACAAAGATAAAAAGAGAGAAGATGCAAATAAATACAATCAGAAATGAAAGGGGGGGAGTTACAAATGACCCCACAGAAATAAAAAAAATCATAAGAGGATATTATGAGAAACTATATGCCAACAAACTACACAACCTAGATGAAATGGACAAATTTCTAGAAACGCACAACCAACCTACACTGACGCTACAAGAAATACAAGAACTTAACAAACCAATCACAATTAAGGAGATTGAATCCGTCATCAAAAATCTCCCAGCAAAGAAAAGTCCAGGACCAGATGGCTTCAGAGATGAATTCTACCAAGCATTTCAAAAAGAATTAACACCAATCCTGTTTAAACTCTTCCAAAAAATTGAAGAGGAGGGCAAATTACCCAACACATTTTATGAAGCCAACATCACCCTAATACCAAACCCAGATAAAGATTCCACAAGAAAAGAAAATTACAGACCAATCTCTTTAATGAGCATAGATGCAAAAATTCTCAACAAAATGCTTGCAAATCGAATTCAACAGCATATCAAAAGGCTTACACATCACGACCAAGTGGGATTTATTCCTGGTATGCAAGGCTGGTTCAACATAAGAAAATCAATCAATGTAATACACCACATTAACAAATTGAAGGAAAAAAAACACATGATCATCTCAATAGATGCAGAAAAGGCATTCGACAAAATCCAGCATCCTTTTTTGATAAAAACCCTTGAAAAGATAGGAATAAAAGGAAAATTCCTCAATATGATAAAAGGCATATATGAAAACCCACAGCCAACATCACAATGGGGAAAGGTTGAAAGCTTTCCCTTTAAGATCAGGAACAAGACAAGGATGCCCACTGTCACCATTGTTATTCAATATTGTACTAGAAGTTCTAGCTAGGACAATTAGACAAGACAAATAAAGGCGTCCAAATAGGAAAAGAGGAAGTAAAACTCTCACTGTTTGCGGATGACATGATCCTGTACTTAGAAAATCCTGAAGTATCCACAACAAAGCTACTTGAACTAATAAATGAGTTCAGCAAAGTGGCAGGATACAAGATCAGCACACAAAAATCAATAATGTTTTTGTACACTAGTACTGAACAACCTGAGGAGGAAATCAGGGGGAAAATTCCATTTCAATAGCAACAAAAAGACTTAAATACCTAGGAGTTAATTTAACCAAAGAAGTAAAAGACCTATATGCAGAAAACTACAAAACAATGCTAAAAGAAATTTAAAAAGACCTAAACAAATGGAAAGACATTCTGTGTTCATGGATTGGAAGAATAAATATCGTGAAGATGTCTCTCTTGCCCAGACTGATTTATAGATTCAATGCAATACCAATCAAAATCCCAAGAGCTTACTTTACAGAATTAGAGAAGGCAATTTCCAAATTCATCTGGAAGGGTAAGGGCACCTGATTAGCCAAAAGCATTCTAAAAAAGAAGAGCAATGTGGGAGGAATTTCACTGCCTGACCTTGAAACATATTAACAAAGCTACAGTGGTCAAAACAGCATGGTACTGGCATAAAGATAGACACATCGATCAGTGGAATAGAATTGAGAACCCAGAAATATACCCTCACCTATACAGTCAACTGGTTTTTGACAAACCTACCAAACCCACGCTAATGGGAAAAAACAGTCTCTTCAACAAATGGTGATGGGAGAACTGGATATCTATAACCAAAAGAATGAAAGAGGACCCCTATCTTGTAAAGGGGGTGCCCTTTACAAGAATCAACTCAAAATGGATCAAAGATCTAAATATAAAAGCCAAGACCATAAAACTACTAGAAGAAAATGTAGGGAAACATCTTCAAGACTTTGTAGTAGGTGGTGGTTTCTTGGACCTTACACCCAAAGCACGTGCAACAAAAGGAAAAATAGATAAATGGGACCTCCTCAAAATTAAACACTTTTACACCTCACAGGACTTTGTCAGAAGAGTGAAAAGGCAGCCAACTCACTGGTAAAAAATATTTGGAAATCACATATCTGATAAGGGTTTAATATCCAGGATATATAAAGAGATGTTACAACTCAACAATAAAAAGACAAACGAACCAATTAAAAAATGGGCGAAAGACTTGAATAGACATTTCTCCAAAGAAGAAATACAAATGGCAAAAAAACACACGAAGAAATGCTCAACATCGCTCATGATTAGGGAGATGCAAATCAAAACTACAATGAGATATCATTTCACACCTTTCAGAATGGCCACTATTAAACAGAGAACTACAAGTGTTGGAGAGGACGTGGAGAGATAGGAACACTTATTCACTGCTGGTGGAATTCAGAATGGTACAGCCACTATGGAGGACTGTTTGGCAGTTCCTAAAGAAGTTGAATATAGACTTGCCACGTGACCCTGCAATACCGCTACTGGGTATATACCCTGAAGAACTGAGAGCAGTGACACAAACAGACATCTGCACACTGATGTTCATAGCAAAATTATTCACCATTGCCAAAAGTTGGAAACAACCCAGGTGTCATCAACAGACAAATGGATAAACAAATGTGGTCTATTCACATGATGGAATATTATGCAGCTGTAAGAAGAAATGAAGTCATAAAGCATATGGCAACATGGATGAACCTGGAGGATATTATGTTGAGTGAAGCAAGCCAGACACAAAAGGATAAATACTGTATGAATGCGTTACTATGAACCCCATACATTGTGTAACATTGTTTGATTCAAAAAAAAAAATTTATATGTATCCATTACATTTAATTGAGAAATGTATATATTTATTCATCTGTATTTACTTTTTAGTTTTTAATTGTTTATATTTTCAATTATTAAATGTACAAAATAAAGTAAAAAATATATATATATATATCCATAATAAGTACTCTGCTTATGTCAGAAACTTGGTCTCTATCCTTTGGATTTCACCACTAAAATTACTACATTTGGAAAAATGTGGGTCCACATTTATGAGTATTTTTTATGAGTACTAAAAGGTTGGGCTAGAGCCTAGTAAATTAAACAAATAGGAAGATTCTGTACAAACTTTGCTTTTTGTTTGTTTTTGTTTTTTACTATCACATTACTTTACAGCTAAGGTAGAAGTCTACGTACTCAGATCATGCTTCGATCTAGATGTACCCTCATTTCTGGTTCCTTGGCACTTCCTCCCATGGCCTGTCTGAACCTCATTTTTTTACTTACTAGTATTGTTTTCCTCTCCGGATCTGTCAGCTCTGTCAGAATCCTAGGGTTTGGTCTTTCTGCCCATTCAGTTTCTCACATTCCAGTGGGACTGCTCTGCTCTGCTACTGCACTTCAGAATTGATCTTCAATCAGCATTTAATAAGCCCTGTGCTGCAGCAGAGGGAATCAGGGCACATGGCCCTTCTTCCAAAGATGGGGTTATATATACACAAAAAGGATACTATGACTGGAGATCATGGGACTTGTCATGCCTCTGGTTATTTAATCCTGGATCCTTCTGGCTGTTAACTTGTAACATATGACATCATCCACAACTTGAGGGATTTCTGAGTTTTTACTATGCTGAGCCTCTTTTGACATAGTTACTTTTATATCCTCAAATAATAAAGCTTTGCTTAAGTATTAACAACAAGTAATATTGAAATGGTTATGTCCATCAGGGTTTGTATTATGCCAAGCAGTTTAAACTTTCTGAGAGAGAGAAAGAGTGGGATTAATGCAGTGACTGCATGGGAGATTTTATTCTCACATAAAGTAGGTAGAGAAAAGTCTTCCTCATTTTTGTTTTTCCCAACTGTTTTTTTCCACTCAAAGCCTGGATTGCTCCCAAGGTGAAAGGGGTGATGTCTGGAAATCATTAATCCATGAGATTTGTTCATGGTGTATAAAATTTATAGAAAGAATTTGTTTTAAATATGATTTCCTAATTGACTATGGCAGATGCAAATCCAGGAAGAACAGCTCTGTCAGAGCAGCCAAGATCCCTCTTAAGCTTCTCAGATGTAAGAGATTTTTTGGTATGTTTGGAGTAGAAATAAAAATTCTTCGTGTAGACAAGTAAGAAGGAGAGAAGGAGGTAGAAGCGGAAGAGAAGACAATACTAATGAGTGGATAAAAAGCAAAGCTGCTGAGGTAGGGGTAAGAGGTTGTAAACCAGAACTTTCTTGAAATTAGCTGCCTTCTCACTGAAACCTAACTTTATTTCCAGTTACAGTAATGAGAAGATGAGTTAGGGAGAGAGTCACTGTGCCTCCTGTCCTGACCCTTGTGCAGTATTTCCTCAGCCCTCTCACAGTTTTGCAGAGTTCTTGAGACACTCATTTTCATAGAATACCAAGCTGTGCTGAATCTAAACATATTGGCTTAGGGCCATTTTGCTCAGATCTTTCCTTCCATCTTTCCCCCTTTTCATTACAAGCACACATATTTGCATTCTTGCACACATCAAATCACAAATGTTTCTAAACCTGTCACAGTTTGTTTCCTGGCTATTTCCAGTTACAAGATCAAATTCTTGTGTTTGTGATGGTTATTCACACAGCTACAGATATATTTTGCCCTGGATTCCACGTGATGGCTAAAACTCTCTTTTGCTCCCACCTGTACCCTCTCTTACCATGTTCTTGTTAAGCACTGTTTAATGAGAAGCCATGTCTGCCACATGCTTCACACACAGAACTAGGTACTCAGCAGCCACAGCCTGTCTGAGCATTCAGTAGTAGGCTACAAAACATCTGCATAGTCTATTGTGTTTAATTTGAACTGGAGTTGAAATAATGTGACTAATGGCAGATTGCCTGTGTCTACTATTCCAACTGTCCTATGTACACACACACACATGCACCTTAACCTGACCTTGAAATAACTGCTAATTATAGAATAGTCTCTTCCAGAAACTGGCTTTGTACGCATAAGCTGTCAAGTCTCGTAGTTGCTAGATAATCACACTTGGCTCTTTTCTTCTTTGTATTCCTGTGGACTATGAGAAGGAGCCAGTGGATATGTTCCCTCTAATCTAGATTCACATCCCTTGTTATGGTACTTCTTGGTTATTGAGATACTTTGTAGGTCAGGAGGTTCTGTTTGTTTTCCCAGGGCAACCCATTTGCCTTTCCCCTCCACCCCTCCAAATGTAATGTTGGAGTTGTTACTGTGTTTTGCCCAGCAGGCAACATGCCTGCTGCTGTTTTTCAGATCCATCTGTCTAGCAGACATGTAATAATGCCAAGAAGTGCTGTTATGTTTGACTGCAGCAAACAGTTATACCAAGGGTACTTTAGGCGCCCAACCTCAAAGGATCAGAACAGGGCTTGAGTTATTAGTTTCAGCACTTAAGTGTGTACACAGGCATGTGAGGAGTTAAAGGCCACTATTTTGCCTTTTAAATCCAAATATCAGTCCTTTTTGGTTGGCCTTCTCTCAAAAAGTTGAACTTCTCTTCCTCTTTTGCCTGATTTTTTTCCCCATGATTTCTCATTCATAAGTGTATAGTCCTAGTACTTTATTTACAGTGGGGAAGTCACTGAAATAATATATACGTTAGTCATATATATATACATGTTAATATATAACCCCCATATTTTTTCACTAAAACACAATAAATGATTTACTTATGTAGGCACAAGCTTCAATTTAATTGAAGCTTTTTTCCCCATCTTTATTCATTCTTAACATCAAAAAATAAGAATTTTGTAACACATAGATACTCCTGTCATTTCTGAATCCAGCAGAGTTGGTGGCTATCTGGATTTGGTTATCTCACTGTCTTTCACCTGACCATCCCTTATAAGGTCATAGTCTAGGTGCCCTTGACTGGTTCGCATGTAATGGCTTCACTGCCTCATAGTAGCATTCTCTCCACTTAATGCCCTATTTATCTACACTGTCTTCATCTGTACATACTTGCCTGCCCTCCTGTTTGGTGAATGACCTTACTAAAGCAAGTGTTTCAGATACTTACCACCTTAACTTCCTACATAAGCACATGAATAGATAGGCTTAGCAGGAGATTTTCTTCCCTCACCAAAGGTCAAGCTCCCAACAACTCTGCTCACTATTTACATGCCTTAGATTTAATTTAAATAGCATTTATTAGAATGCATAAGATTGGACAGGTCTTAACTGAATAAAGATTGAATAGGTAGAATACAGTAAGATTGGACAGGTCTTAACTGCGCTATAGCTGAGATTTCAAGATTGATTTTATTTTAAACTTTGCTATCTTCTTACAACTTTGAGGACAGAATTTTTTCTCTCTATATCTGAGTCAGGAAATAAGGGTTGTTTTGTGTTTTTTTTTTGTTTTGTTGGAATGGTGATGCCGCATACTTAAATAAAAATTGGCAAATTTCTAAGCTGTAAAACTAAGAGGAAATGATCTTTTGTTACTTTTAAAAATGATTCCCATCTTCTTATTTCAAAGCCTATAACCTTTTGCAGTTTTCAAAGACACACGTACACTTCAACAAACCATAAAACCTTTTAAATCAGAAATTTTTGGAGGGAATTTTTACTTTTAGAACCATGTATTTCTTTTAATACTGAGATGTCTGATTAACATTTATCCATCTCAGTGACCATATCCTGAACTCCCAATGTTAACTGAGTATTTACTATTTCTCTGATTTACCCAGTATTTAGATGAGAGGAATGAGAAAGTTAACTGAAACTAATTAAACAAGTAATAATAGGAGGTTATCTATTAGGGATGCGGAGGAAGAGGCTCCTGCTTAGTAAAACTAGTATTCTAAGTACTTACTAAACACTATTCTGAGTAACATTGTTCTGCGTTCCTTGTTTTTGTTTTTGTTTTCATTTTGTTTTTGTTTCAGAAGATAAATATAAGACAGTCACAGTAAAATGAAATGGTAGTTAGGATTTGGAGCTCTGAAGTTTCTTGCCTTTAGTTTTAATTAGGTTATCTTTTAATTTTCCTGAATTTTAGAAGTTTATTGACTTACCCCTAAAATAAAGGCAGTTATGTTATAATAGATTTTTTTGTAAATGATTAGACCTCCAGCTAAGCACAAACTCAGTATAAAGCTGCTGAAACTTTTCAGATTCTCAGTGCTAACAATAAAGTTTGTTTCCTGGTAGGTTTAAATAGGTATATCTTTTTGTAAACTATCCTGAAGCATTGGCAGCTTTACAGGTTATTATGAGGGTACAGACCTGCTATGCATGTTTTTGTCCAATATATTTCTTGTAGGCAAAGTACAAAATGAGGACTATTCTGAAATGTGTGTGTGTGTATATATGTGTGTATATATATAGATATATATTTCTATATGTTAGGATTAAAGATGAGTAAGCACCATAACACTAAAAACATTTGGGAATCCATTAATTATCCTTCTGTTTGTGTTTCATATTGAAAGCCTATTTGTTTAAGAGGTTGGATCTCAGAGGCCATTAAGAAAATCTTGTTGAATTTCATAACCTTGTATTTAAAAACTAAGTCAGACTAAGCCTCAGATCAAGGCAAAAGGTTTTATTTAGCAATGTAAGAGTTTGCTTGAAGTAAGCTTCAAAATTGAAGTTAAAAGAGATAAATAATGGAATTTATGCCTTTTAATTCTAATACACACCCAACACAGTAATGTGATTTTTTTTTTTTAAATATAGAGTACAGCCACATTTTATTCCTAATATCCCCATTAACTAAAACTGGATGTGGCATGCCACAAGGCATTCAGTAAATGTTTCTTAAGCAAGTTATATAATTTTTTTAGTTTCAATATATGTGATTTGATATGCAGTATAGCTAATCAGTGTAATAAAAATATTATAGGGTTTCACTGTAATTTTTTCAAAGAACTCTATTCTTTCACAAAATACCTCCATGTAAATGAGAACATAACACAAAACCCCAAATTTTTGTCAAGAGGCCTAACACTATCCTCCATCTTCCTGATCCTAAAGTATAATCAAGAAGATATTCTTAATTATTAAGGAGAAAAAAGATTTTGAGTCTGGATTGATAAATTTTATTCCCTCATCTCCTTTTTTATTTTTCAGAGTTTAGCTTTCTCCTGGAGCCTTTGGACAAGAATTTCCTTAGGGAATAATGTCTGGGAAGTTAATCTGTTAGTTATTCTGGAACTTTCTTGATGTATTCTTTGTTGAGAGACAGCAGTATAATAGTAGCCCAAACAGAAATCAAAACTACCATTAACATTCATGCAGTTAATAATATACTGACAGTCAAAACTCTCTCTGAAGACTTCAACAGATAGAAAGAACAAAAAGATTTTGCAACCATTTCAGGCCAGTGAACTAGCCACAGAAGAAAAAAGTAATTTGCAACCTAGTAAGAAGTGCTTAATAAATGATAGCGTAAAACAATTGGCATCTTCCAAACAACAAAATATTAGTACTCCAGGGAAAATACCTTAAGCCCCAAATAATATTCAATACCTATCAGTCCAGTCTTTATGATGAAGATATACCGTATCTCTCAAAATGAGTTCCTAGATTGTGTTGCAACCAACTAATGTACACTTAGAATAAATAAATGACATAGATACAGTAGTATGGAAACAGAAAAGCAGGCCATGTAATTGACTAGTTAAGGGCCTTTTGCTCTGCACATCCAATCATCCTGATATTGAAAAGTCAAATGGTCCAAGAAAGTGCATTCAGATCTCATAGAGAAATGAGTTGCAGAAATGAAACCCTGTAGAAACTTCTGTCATTATCTGTATTGAACAATACAGAAATAATTCATCTGTCTTCCAAAAGACCGTTAGCCATTTAACCGTTCTTAAGCGGAAAGGAGGCTAAAATAAACCTTCTGAAGACCACTGTCACCATATTGCCATTGAATGCTGGCCTTTGAAACCTGTTTGAGATTCTAATATATAAGCAAATAAATCCTTACAAGAAGAAACAAAACTCTCAGTAGCTAAACCAAAAATTTTTCATCCCTCTTTATATCCTTAACAACTTGGTAAATGTAGGATTGGGAGAATATTGACGTTTTGGCATTATATTTGATATAAGCAAGGTTGTCTTGACAAGTACATTTCTTAACTTCTTTCTCTCCAGTACACAATAGACATATAACTACAGTTCTGCACAGCTAAGGTCTTGACTGCATTTCTGATGGTTTTTTGTAGAACTCCTTGCCAGTGTACCAAGGTTGTGTGTGGACAAAAGACATAATTTATGGATCCTGTAAGGCATCCTCTTTCTACTTTGCAAGTGTCACTCTTTTCTCTTGAGATTAGACAATGGTAGTTCTACCATGTGGGAAATGCAATTTCTTTTCTAAGTGGGCAGCTCAAGTTAGATAGGGGAGAAAAGGAAGAGATAAGTACATTTCCCACATGATTGACAGGGTTAATGTGTCCCAAGAAGACAAAGTTTTTTTTTGTTTTTTTTTGTTTTTTTGATAGATTTGAGGATGGTATTATTTGGGCGGTTTCATATACTTTCACATAGTAAAAGCTGTAGTGGTTGGTTGGTTGGTTGGTTGTTTTTTAAGCCATTCCCTTTGACAGAAGAAAGGACAGACCTCCTGGCCATTGCATAGAATGATTTTTTATTCTGGGGTGGGGAGAGAATCATATTATTTTTTAAGATTTCAATTGGACTTTGAAAAATTTCAGAGTACAAAAGTACTGTCGTGTTAATATATCAGCTGCTTCAGCATTGCAGCCCAGATATGGCATTTTTGTGATGTGCAACTATATAAATACATATTCCCTAAGGAATGGGAATAAGTTGCACAAACCCAGTGGGAATCCCAAAAGTGATTTTTTAACAACATCTGTGAAAGAAGATAAAGAAGGCCAAACTTAACCTGGTTTCTTATGAGAAGTTGACACAATATTATACATAAGAATAAAGATAAATAGTATATTGTTTTACTTTTGCAGCTTTCTGAGCTTTTTTATTTTTGAAAAGTTCTCTCTTTTTTATCCTATTTTGTGTTCATTTAAATTCTTGAAAGTATATCCTTATCTTTCATTAAATTTTGGAAAGTTTTGTTAATA